>ML776892.1:689198-717248 GCA_009831015.1 Picea engelmannii | reverse complement strand
AAATGAAAATGTCTCCTTGGTATATATAGGAGACTAGAAGGTATAATTACAACTAATGGCCTAAAGCCGACATAAATAAAATAACATTACTAATATAATATGCCCCAATTAAGGGGTAATGAGCCAATATTAGGGCTTAACAGCTTGATCCAAAGAAAGGTTGCTCTAGGCCAAAGGAGCATGTACAATAGTTATATTTTCATTTCCTGCAATTTCTTTAATTCAATTAATAAACGCCGAAGTGTGATTTTAATGTGCCATGACATATATTATGTTTCAGTATAAGCATTGCTTTTGTGCAGAACTACTTACTCAGTTGTATAGGATTGGAAGAGCCACCATTACATTCAATGAAGTCATTTGATATGATGGGGACACCCATTGTGGTCGGAGGGAGGGTGAATCCGAGCTCGATTACAACCCATGTGCCACACATGCCCAGTCCAACCATACACTTTATGAACACCACCGTAACCCATCAAAATTTCCATCAAGACATAAAGGTGTGATACACAAAGATTCCATCGGTATCTCCACCATGCTTCTCAGCTGTTAAAAGTATAAACACCTTAGCTCTACCACATCCCTATCAGTCTATTCATTAAAATCCCAGATCAGTTGATAGTTCCTACCCTGTTATCCTTCCTGTCAGACACCTAAGCCTAAAAACGTGTTTATGGCCTAATCATGAGTATCTTTATGTGCACTTACAAAAATTCTCTAGCTATCCATTTATAAGACCCAAAAAATCCACAAGCAGCATCACCGTTTGCTGTTAGCTAGATTTTGAATTTCCTACAATTGCGCATACCCTGAGAGATTTTCATTCTCCTACTTGCAAAGCTGACCCCAACTTACCTAGAAAATCAACACTTCAGAGCTACCATGCCAAGTTCAATAGGAGGCCAAATTTCAATTCCCAAAGAAGCAATCCCAAACGAACCATATGACCCTCGGATCGAGATATTCAGGGATGTTAAAGGAAAGATAGAGCAAGTAAAGCTCTTGGACTTGGATTTGGTAGAACAAGTGTTGTTCCCATAGATGAACATTGACGTGTTCTTGGACTTGTCTCTGGATTCCATTGGAGGCATGCAATTTGTTCCCAAGCCTAAATTTATAAATTTATTCAACTCTACAATCATGAACCTCAGAGACTTACCGGTCTTCGAGACCACTGGTGAGGTTGTACGCTGCACAAAAATCCTTATTAGCCGAGTACATGACATAAGTATATGGCTCGAACGAACGTATCCGATTCATGCGGATGACATCCACCAACTCATCGGCTTATCTCTTGAGGGTGAGGATGTTGCCAAAGGATTCCAAGTCCTGAGAAAGCATGAGAAAAAGAAAGGCAATGCTACCCTGTATGAGAAGTTCCACACACAGAGAGGTGGCCGAACAACAAGGACTGACCCAATTATCCCATAAACAGTTCGAACGGCCTACTATATAATCGCAAGCAAGGTCATGTGGTCCTATTACAAAGGTGAATGCACCCTCGATGCACTTTCTATAGCTGATTTTTTTGCAAATAGGGTTGTATTCAACTAGTGTAGTTACCTACTAGAGGAACTCCTGGTAGCATGTGAGAAACCTCGGGAGAAAGGTGGAACCTTTACATATGGGTACCTATTAATAGCATTCTCCATGTGGAAATGGAAGCCACCCATGTGGAGACAGTTGGAATTAGTGGATAAAGGTCGCATTGCCAAAATGTTCAAACCTTGGTACTCGAGGAAAGATCAGGAGAACGAGGAATTCAACAATGTCTCTTTCTCAAAGTGGTACAACCTACTCATTGATGCAACTCAACGATGGTTCATACACCAAGATTTGTTGAAATTAAACACTCGAAACATTTCCTTTGGATTAAACCTCCACAACACTCTTGTCTGGCCGAGACACATGAAGCCAGAAAAATTCCACTCGAGGTTTCTCCCCTTCTAATTGGATGAGGAAACCTTTGAAAACGAATTCATGTCATGGACTGGCGTCAAGAACAATACATGCAAGTATGGCATGAACTACCTCTTGCCTACATAGATCCTGAAGAAAAAGGGGCAGGAAGAATGAGTAGGGTCGAGTTCTGGCCCAACAGAGAAGAAACAAACATCCAGATGCTAACGGATTTAGAAGATGAAGAGGATGCAAAACCTATGGAATGAAAGAATAGGACGTTGGATATGTTCCCACAGCTTCTTGACCAAGTTGTTCTATTAGGTAAATATGTCAATGACATCCTCATCGCTTCTTTCATAGGAGATCCACTAGTTAATAAACCCAGGACAGGGCTTTCCCCTACGAATATTCTGAACCCTCAGCCAATTTCCTCGACCATACCTTGTACTCGAGAAGATGCTCAAGAAACCCAAATAGTGATCAACATCCAGGATGATCCCAAACCAGATACCACTGCATCCACAACCATCATCATTGAGCAACCCCTGTCTCCCCTACAATCCTCATGGCCACCGCAAGAAATGACCATGCAACCCAAAACCACTTCACCTGATCCCATGCAGTTGGATCCCTCTTGAAATATCGATTCAATTAGTCATTTCATTTGTACCTATTCAAGACACTTTAACTTGAAAGGAGATTCAAATGTTTCCACTACCGCAAGTACCAAGCACTTAGTTTCATTTCTCAATAGTCAATGTTGAGATTTCCATCCACAAAAGAAGAACCCCAGAAAATGTGTTACAAAAAGAGGCAGAAGCACAGAAGCTTCAGAAGGAACCTAAAACTACATCGAGGTAGAGTGCAACATATTTTCAAGAGAAACTAGAACAAGTATTCTATAATGCACAGCTATGTGCAGAACTGTTGCATCTTTGCCTGGCCAAGACATAAGTTTTTCCTCGATTCTCAACATAATTGAAGGCTTGACTTGCACACCAGCTGCAAATTCCATCCCTAGGAGAATAAGAGGTGGAGACACCTTCTACACAATTGATGGCCAGTGGAGTTCCACTTCAATTTCGAGTAACCATGGATTCCACTCCTTCATTGAGCGATCTCGTGCAACTACCAACAACTGAGATGGTAGGAATAATCAGAGTCTCAACAGAAAAAATAGAGAAGAGGATCCAACAATATGAAAGAGAAGCAAAATTATGGAAATAGGAAGGACTCATTGTACAAGAACAACGAGCACAACAGGAACACTTCAGGATCCAGGCATAATTGAACATGGATAAACTCAAAGAAAAACTCTTAGAGACTTGGACGAAGGTTAAGAAGACAGTGCCTCAACTGCCATAGTCCAGCACAACAAGCGAGCCTATGGATTATATCATGTCGATTCATGTTCCTTGGTCAAAACTGGTAGAAATAACATATATCCTTGAAGCACAACTATGAGACAACAAGAAAGAAGTTGAAATGCAACCCAAGAATATATGAGAGAAAATGGAGAAGATTGTCTTAGAAGGGAATACTGTAAGAGAAACCTTACACAAACAGACAATCAAATGCACCAAGATATTTAAAGAGGTAAGCGATTGAATGGGAATCATATCAAGATGCAACCACACATTGGAGGAATTATGTGCAAAATTCCAATCACTTGACACAGAAGAAACCAACACCCTAGATCCACTATAACAATAGGCAAAGCTCGAAAAAATCCAGCAAGCGGATAATGAGTTGAATGCATTATATGATGCACAAACATTTTCTAAGAAAGAGCTATGCGAGTTTTGACTAGAAGTTCATACAGCATACCTGCAGATGCATCAAGTCGATGTCATTGCTGACTCTGAATGGAACTCCTTAGTTTTGTCAAAGACAAAGGAATGAATCACAGACACCACTCAACAATTTGTTGGTGAAGCTTCACTGCTTACCAGGAAGTGGAAAGATAAAGTGGATAACTTTCAAGAGGTCGGGAAGAGAGCCCTTGAACTCGTACCTGAGTTGGTCCCTTCATTTGAAGAAGAGACACCAGAAACAGTCAAAGCCGGAAGTGAAAGAAACTCAGAACCATAATAAAATAGAGAACAACAAGCCTACCTGGAGACCATGGAAAAGATGAATAATTGAATCGTGGTGAGTCAAGTATTGTGTTCAGAACCAGTTGGGCCCTTCATTTTGTTGGTTAGAAGTTGCGCACAATACGTTGTAGCTTAATTTTGGAGAAAGGAAGTTGCAGAATTTGTTGAGAAGTTGGATAATGCAAGAAAGGAAGGAACAAAAAATAGTTAAAGGGACAATGCAACATCAGCAGAAAGATCAAGAAAAGAAAGAACTCTTGATTTCTTAACCAATAATATGGGATTATATATAGGAGACCGATATGATTGTAATAGGGTAATGAATGAATGAATAATGATAGGATAATAGTGAAGGGTTCACGAAAGTGCTGTAATGTCATTATTTTTGTATGTTAGCCCAAATCTATTACTATTCCTATTTCTGAATACTGATGTTGTGACGAGATTCACTCATGTAATGGGCCAATACTATAGTATAGTTGAATATGGAGATTTGGGTGAGAACTAGACAGACAATGTATCAGATTTTGGTATTATCAATATAAGCAGAGGCCTAAATTTTGAATCTACATCTTGTGTATTTAGTCTTAATGAATGAATGTAATGTTGTTCTTTATTACCTTTATGGTTGATGTACCTAAATGTGTCTTTATGAATGGCAACACAACTCTGCCTCTTTATTTCCCAGTTATGAATTCTTCAATATCGTTACATGTTTAGTCTATTATGTGCAATATTACAGTGAGCCTTGATACCTTAGAGGTCTGTCTAAGTATTCTCCTTACCCTTCCCTCTCTTTCATGTCTCGGTTGCGCTTTGGGTTAGACTTCTTCCCTCCCAGGAAGATGAAAAACCCATCTCCCTAGACTACTTCAGTACCTTTTGTTGGTAACGTAAGAAGGACCTTGGTCTGAACACTTTTGTGCCAACACCATGAATATACCATGGGTCAAGAATAATACTTGCAAGTGCCTCTAAAAATGTACCAAGAATGTAACAATAATTTGTCACAAACACTACTAGCAAGTGTCTTTAACAATGCACCAAACATGTACCAATCATGTATCAACAAGTCAAACTATGACTCATCAAGATGTACCAACATCACCATACCATACACCTAATGTATATGCCAACTCATCAACTATATGTACCAACATGTATCTCAACCATATACCAAGACATTGTAATATTATAGATATAAAAAATATGCAGAACATAAATAAAATGATAGAAATGGCAGATGAACAAAAAAATAACCACAATAACACCACAATAATACTGAAATGATAACAGAATAACACCAGAAATATCACTTCGATTACTGAGAGCAATGTTCATGGGCCTCTTCGAGGGGGAAACCTTCAGTCAAGCAGAGATCTAATACAATAATATCCAATCTAGGGTTCTCATACACTGGACTTCTATTTATACTAAATATGTCTATCAATAGAACCATCTAGAGGAAGATCCTTCTAGAGCGAAGGCTTTTATTAGGTCTTCTTACATTTGACTTATTATACTTTATTGCAAGGCCTTATTAATATTGACCTTTATTACATCAGAATACATTGTTCTACCTATGTGAGGGGTTAGGTCCCTAACATGTCCCCCCCCTTAAAAACAGTGAGATGTGGAAATTCTTGAAGAATGGTAGCTGGTTCCCAAGTGGCATCTATTGGAGTTGTATCTTTCCACTAGACTAAAACTTCCTTAATGGTTTGTTGATGCTCACACTAGTCCAAAAATGCTTCTCTCTGTAGCCAAATAGAACCTTCTTCATCCAACTCGGGAAGGTTGGTTTGAGTTTGGAACTTAGTTCCAATCACCTTCTTCAACCATGAAACATGAAAAATAGGATGTAGCTTAGAATGACTGGGCAAAGCTAACTGATAGGCCACCTGTCCCATACGCTTGAGAACTATATAAGGAACATAAATAAGGTGCCATCTTTTGAAAATTGTCGGGCTTGAGGGAAGTTTGCTTGTAAGGTTGCAGTCGAAGAAACACATGATCCCCTTGTCCAAAATGACGTTAAGAGCGACCTTGATCTACTTGTTGCTTCATGCAATTTTGGGCCATGACCAAATTCTCTTTGAGGGTATGGAGAATAGCCTCACGAAATGTAAGTGTTTGGTAAACCACCTGGACCTTTGAGACACTTGGTAAATATGAGATAACTGACTATGGATTTTGTCCATATATCGCTTGAAAAGGAGTCATGTAGGTAGTTGTATGGTATGAAGTGTTGTACCACCATTCAGCTAGGGGTAACCATTGAGCCCACTGATTTTTCTTTTCTGATGCAAAACACCTCAAATATGTTTCCAAACACTTGTTGACAACTTCCATTTGACCATCCATCTAGGGATGATAAGAAGTGTTGAGATGCTATTGGGTGCCTTGTAGCTTGAATATCTCTTGGAAAAAATTGTTGGTGAAAGTTGGGTCGCGATTAGAAGCAATAGAATGTGGCATGACATGAAGCTTGAAGACTTGATCCATGAAAAGTTGAGCCACTGTGGATGTTGTAAATGGGTGTTGAAGAGAACAAAAATGAGCATACTTGGAAAGGTGATCAACTACCACCATCATGACTGATTTATTGCCTAATTTAGGTAAGCCTGTAATAAAATCTATAGAGATATCCCTCCAAATAGAAGGTGGAATCGGAAGCGGTTGTAGTGTTCCAGTAGATTTGACTATTTCTCCCTTGTTGCATTAACACACATCACATTTGGCCACAAAATTACGAATGTCTTGTTTCATGCCATCCCAGAAAAAAGAATGTTTGACCCTATCATAGGTTTTGGTAAACCTGGAGTGCCCAACTGTGGGTGTAGCATGAAGCTCATAAAGCACCGTGGATTTAAGTTTTGACTATTTACTTAAATACAAATAGCCTTTGTATCGAATCTCATCATGGAGCCAAGAGTACCCTGGGGAAACTGGAGAATTGGATTGCAATTTTTGTATCAGAAGCAAACTCTTGGGATCATGTAGCCATTCCTGGCGAACGACTTGGAGCTAATCTGGTAAAATGGAGGAGAGAGAAAAAAGGGAGCCTTCATCTTCATATTTTTGGGAAAGTACATTCGCCACCACATTGTATTTGCCTTTATTGTAAATGATATCATAATCATATCCAAGAGCTTAGTCACCCATTTTTGTTTCTCTGGAGAGGAAATGCATTGTTCCAAAAAATACTTGAGGCTTTGATGATCTGTCTTAATTTGAAAGCATTTTCCCAATAGATAAGGGCACCACAAATCAATGGCATGCAAAATATCCAACATTTCCTTTTCATAGATTGATTTGCCCAAATTTCATTCAGACAGTTGTTTTTTGGTAAATGCCAAAGGCCAACCCTCTTGCATAAGGACAACACCAATACCTTTCCCTGAAGCATCACATTACAGGAAAAAGGTCTTTGTGAAATTAGGAAGGCGTAGGACTAGAGTGGCGCACATGGCCAACTTGAAGGTTTGAAAATATTGAGCAGTTGTTGGAGTCCAAGTGAAAGAATTATTTTTAAGGAGTGCGGTGAGAGGTGTTGCAGTCTTTCCATAATTCTTTTAAAAATTGCAATAATAACTTGTTAGGCCCAGAAATCCTCACAAGATTTTAAGAGTCTTTGGGTGAGGCCAGTCTTGCATAGCTTCAATATTTTTAGGATCCACCCTGATGTTGTTCTTTCCAACAAGATGAACCAAGTACTCAAATTCTAAGGCGCGAAAATCACTTTTAGATTGTTTCAGGAAAATTTGGTGTTGAGAGAGTAGATGGAGAATGCGGTCCACATGAGCAAGATGGCATGTCTATGTTTTTCTGTAAATGAGGATATCATCAAAGAAAAATAAGACAAAATGATGGAGAAAAGGGAGAAAGACATGATTCATGAGGCTTTGGAAGGTGGAGGGGGCATTACACAAGCCAAAGGGCATGACCAAAAACTCATAGTGGCCCTCATGAGTTCTAAACGAAGTCTTAGGAATTTCTGCCTCTTTCATATGGATCTGGTGGTAGCCAAAATGAATATCTATTTTAGTAAAGAACTAGGCACCACTCAATTCATCCAACGGGTCATAAATGACAGGAATGGGAAATTTTTCTTTAGTGGTGAGTTTGTTGAGGGCGTGGAAGTCAAGACACATGTGCCAAGAACCTTATTTCTTCAGGACCATGAACACAGGATAAGAGTAGGGGCTCGTACTAGGGAAAATAACACCTGTGTTAAGGAGTTCGTGAACCATTTTCTCAGTTTCATTTTTTTGGGAAAAGGGGTGATGATAGGGAGGAATATTGGGAGGTATGCTTCCTGGGATAAGGGGAATGGAATGATCATGAACACCAAGGGAAGGCAGGAGTCCCTAGGGAGTGGAAAAGACCACTTTATGTTTAGAGAGGACAGATTGGAGGTCTTGCGGCACAGAGGGTATCTCATTTTCCTGTATGGCACAAAGTTGGTAAATAATGCCAGAATGACCATTTTTTAGCATCTTTTCCATGCGATGGAAACTAGTGATCTCTGGTGAACCAACGATGATGAATTGGAACTTATATTTTTGACCCTCCTGGTCAAATTGCATGGTTAATTCCTTGAAATCCATGAGAATGGGACCTAAAGTCCTTAGAAAGTCTGCACCCAACATAATGTCACAACCGTCGATGTCGATAGAAAACATATGAGATTTCAGGTGGTAGTCACCAATTTGGAGACACACATTTTCACAACGCCCTCTACATTTTATGAGCCTCCATTGGAAATCATGATTTGGAAATTATTGATTGCATGGATATAGCAATGAGTTTCTTGGGAAATGCGGCAATGAATAAAATTATGGGTGCTACCACTATCAACCAAAATGATGACCTTCCTATGCTTGATGTAATCAATTATCTTGAGGGTTTGGGGAGAAGAGAAACCGGTGAGAGCATTTAGGGAAATGACCAGTTCTACTTTGGGAGGGTCTAAGGGAGGGGTTATGTCCGTGGTTTTATGTGACTCAGACACAAGGGGAGTTTCAACATCCTCCTCCGAAAAATCCTCCGAGACGAACATAAAAATATTTTGTTCCTTACACTTTTGGCCCAGAAAATATTTGTCATCACAATTATAAGAAAGGCCTTTGAGTTGGCATTCAACGATTTCAACCCTGGTCAATTTTTGGATCTTTAGTGGAGCAGAGGGAGTAGTGGGATTTACTGGTTTAGTGCGAGGAATAAAGGAGGGTTTCCGGTTTTGAGAAGATACAACTTGTTGTGCTTCTTTAGCTCTTTTAGTAGCCTCCACCCAACTCTGAGGCTGAGCAATGAGGACATGGGCATGAATCTCATCCTTGAGGCCACTGATAAAACATTCTCGAAAAAGGCATCAGACATGCCCTCTGTCAAAAAGATAAGTACTCAAAAGCAACTATAAAGTTTTCCACTATTCCGGATTGTTTCAACTTTGTCAAACATCCTAAATGGTTGGTGTCACTTTCAAAGCATTCATAAATATCTACCACAAAGTGTGTCCAAGAAATATACCCTTGATGATAAGTTTTTCTCCATTTCCACCATTGCCAATGTTCTTAATCTAGATGGAGAACACCATATCGGAGTTTGGGCAAGTCATATGTAATGATGTATAAAGAGAAATAATGTTCCATTTGGGTTACCCAACCAGTGGGATCCGAGCCATCAAATTTGGTCACATCCACCCGCAAAAGGCATAGGTCATGTTGAAAGCGATGGGGCTAAGAATTATGGGAATGAGAGGAAGTTTCAGCTTCAGTATGTGGAGGTGCATCAGATAAAGGGTTATCTGCAAGGATATACAGCTTGGTGCAAATCATCGAAACGACATATTCAAGCTGGGTAGTCATGTCTTGTTTGAGTTCCTTGATTGAGGTGGCGATGGAGGACTACATGGTTGTATTGATCGCGGAAACATTGGCACTGAACTGTTTCACTTCTTGTTGGGTCTCTGTGAAATTAGAGTGCAAGGTATTGAGGCGAGCTTCCAAGTCTTGGCTACGGTTATGGGCCATGATGATGAGGGAACCGAAATGGGGTGGGTGGAGTCAAATTTTTTTCTGAAAAATGATATGTATGAATATGACAAGGGAGAAGAGATAAATCCAATGGAATAGGTCTCAAATAATGGTGCAAAAATTTCCAAATTTTTTTTTTTTTACACCTTCAGAGTTATACTTCGGTCTGAATAATACTGCAGTGATGAAATGCCCAAATTCTTAACCAAGAAGAAATGTTTAGTGATTTTGCAACCTGAACATAGTTGCATGGCAATAGATCTTGTCTATTTTCCTTGTGCTATAGCTCTCTTATATACATGCGGGGTCCAACAGTAGTACTTCGACCAATATCTAAGGGCACTAACTAAGGAGGCTAAACCATGCACTTAGCCATACTACTCGACTACCCAGGTACTGGAGAGTATCTTCCCGAGTGTTGTTCTCGGTGGCACTATAGCATTTAAGCGACTGATCAGTTTATCTAAAGAGGGCTTCAGGAAATCTAGGTCGATTCGTACACAGATGTTTTTTGATGTGCTACCAATCGAAGGGCTACCAACAGGGGTTACAAGGGTGGCCAACAGATGTGCTCTTAAGAACCACTTGTATTTTTTGCATGTATGAATCCCTCAACCACAGTTTTATGTGCGTAATGATAGATCTCTATGGCTTAAAGATGTCAGAATATGTCTCTACCCTGAAAAAAAATTAACCCACAATTTTCTGCCAAGGAAAGTGCTTTGATACCACTTGTAATATTCCAGATATAAAGAGCATGCAAAACATAAATAAAATGCTAGAAATGGCATATAAACAACAATATAACCAAAATAACACCATAATAATACTGAAATGATAATAGAATAACATCAAAAAGAACACTTTGATTACTGACAAAAATGTTCATGGGCCTCCTCTTTGAGGGGGAAACCTCCAGTCGAGCAGAGATCTATTACAATAATATCCAACCTAGGGTTCTCATACCCTTGACTCCTATTTATACTAAATATGTCTGTCAATAGAACCATCTAGAGGAACATCCTTCTAGAAGTGAAAGCTTCTATTAGGTCTTTTTACATTCGACTTATTCTACTTTATTGCAAGACCTTATTAATATTGACCTTTATTACATAAGAATACATTGTTCTACCTATGTGAGGGGTTAGGTCCCTAACAACATATACCAATATAACCAACAAAATCCCTCTATCAATACATCATACAATACATGATCCACATGCCATAAACCATTACATCAAACCATGTGCCAAAACCTCACTGTTATGTAGCCTAAAGTTTGTACCAATCATATATCAAGACGACTAACAAAATCCTCTCACAATGTACCATAATATATTCTAATAACACTCACACATGTACCAGCCATGTACTACAACAGATCTGCCTCAAACTAACCAACAACTTCACTATCACTTCACAACCAAAACCCCTCAACCATGTACATAAAAGGACTCCAAGACATACCTTAAGCATGGTCCATATCATCCAAGATTCAAGCCTCAAGAAAATACATAAATGACATACCTTTACTCATGAGAACATGTAGAATGCTAACCTGAGAACTTTCTTGAGACTTTACGAATTTGGTACTAACATCCACCCAAGTTTTTCATGATTTTTTTCAAATGTACACTACCTTTTCATGTACAACCCACATATGTATGATACCTTTCTATAGTCAACCCACATATGTATGCTACCTTTCTACAGTCATCCCGCATACGCCTTAGAAAATAGGGGGTTTTTAATATTTCTGTAGCTCTTAAACTTTCATCGTCAACCCTCCTTTAGTACCTCAGACTTGTGTAACTTAATGTATTAATGTGTACCTGCAATAGAACTTTTGAAATATATATTAAATGATATTCAAATAGGTAGGGTAGGTGCTAATGGAAGAGCATTTTTCTCTTAATTATACTTTCATGTATCTTTCTCAAGGGTTTACCTTTTAACCAACTTAACCTAACTTCCTTCTTCTAGGGCTAACCCACTTATAATCACTTGTCCACTTACAACCAATTTATCCAAAAATATTAATCTTTCCACTTCTAGTTGCAACTAACTTTATTATTTAATTAATTTCCTTTGCAACCACTTTGACTTATCCATAAATAGTTGCTAGAACAAATTTTTCCTCACCCCATGCAACTTGCTTGGATGACCTTTCCATTTTCCTATGTAGACTTGAAGTCCCCTTTTGTACCTTCTAGAGCCAAAAAACACATTTTTCCACCTATATGCTCCTTATCAGTTAAACAACAAACGTATATGCAGGTTTCTCCACTACAACCCGCGTACATCGGATTTGGTGCTCAAAATTAAAAAATATGTCGGGCTTCCATGCCATGTCATGAGATCCATGATCCTTGACCTTCCATATGATGGAAACACTCTGAATCGGTGCTTCATCTCCATTTGAACGATATAAATTGAGCCATATCCAAGCCTTGAAAAAGATAACAATTCAAATTTGAGCACAAAGACACTCTGGAGAAATTTCACTTCATATGGAGTCTGCATGCCTTTGTCCTTGAAAGTATGAACCCCTTGTTCAGCCCCCAAGATCTTCCTTCTTTGTGATGGAGAACCTCATTACCTCCTTTATATGATATTTCCTTTGGTGGAGGATTGAAGTGGTGGAGGCCCAACTGGAGGGACTTAGTTTCTCGGTTCCAATATGTGTCCTTACAAAAGCTTTTCACCTGTATACTTCTGTTGATTATTTTAATATAAATACTCTTCTCTCGTCCAATTCATATATTGCAAATATTTGAATTATTATTCCATGGGAATATTTGTCATGTATGTTAATGGATTATGATAATCTATATGTTAACACTATATATTGTCACCATATGCTTGCGTATCTTGGTTGTTGAGGAAAATTTGCAGTTATAAAGCTTTGAGTTGCATGCTCAACGATGGTCTTCATCAAACGTCTAGATGAGGTAGGCTCTTGGCCTTGTCTTGTTAGCATTTAATTTATATAGCATATTTGGGATTAGAGTTGATTTATGCATGTCATTCCGTCTATTGTGGTTTACCCCATGCCATAGAGATATTTTCCTCATAACAGAATTGGCGACCATACTGGGGATTGATCTTATTTATTGATGTTTGGAGTGTTTTTCTCCTTGATTTTCTCTCTGTTAGCCTAAGTTTCCTTGTTGCTTGATTGCTTGGAAGCCTATTTTTACTTTGCATATGAGTTTCTTGGCTTAAACATTTCCCTGGTAGTGTTTTAATGTATATACACATTTTTCCCTTGACATACACGTACATACATGAGTTGTCCTCTTGTAGGGTGCGTACATACACGAGTTTTGCTCAAACAGTCGTGTACATCATCTCTTCAGTCCTGTTGGTTGAGTTTGGTGTTTGTTGGCTGAGTTTGGTTGGTTGTTGAGTCTTCTTGGGAATTTGTCCCAACTGTTAAGTACTTATAGAGTCATAGGAAATCTGAATCTTATTGTTGAATTTTTGGGTGGTATTCTTTCTTATCATATTTTTCATTGTTTTTCCTTGCACATTGGTCTAAGTGTTTGCTTATTGGTATCCTTATTGGATTGTCTCTTTTTTCTTGCAGTAGGGTCTATATGTAAATTTTTTATTCATTCCTTGCATTTTTGTTTCTTTACATCGAAAAAAAAAATCTTTTTCTCATTTTTCTCCTATGGGTTCTACTCGACCCATAGGAATGAATCCTTTTGGATATGTTTTTGGTACACCAAGATACAATTCTTAGTCAATACCTTCAGTCTCTAATCCATTTTATTTTGGTATGCCCAACATGGCGTCACAACTCTCATCCTTTATTCCAATGGCCAATGCAAATCCTAGTTTTGGACTTGGGGGCTTGGCTCCTCCATACACTCCTCTCTCGTTTGGTGGAGGAAATATTCCCCAAACAAATCCTATACTTGGAGGTTGACCTCCTTTTCCTTTTGGGCCTAATCCTAGTGTAAATTATCCTGAATGGAGTGCTCAACTAGGCAGACAAGTCACTTCCTATATTCAATCCTTTATCCCCTCTTCCTCCATGTCAATTTCGAAAAACACATTTATTATGGAGAATCCCCCTCTGTCCTCTGGAGTTTCATTCGGAGGGAGTCATTTTCACACTATGTGAAACCCCTAGCCCAGAGTTCCTTCATCTAGGGGAAACATATATAACCCTCATTATACTCATTCCATGGGAATGGTGTTGATACAACCTTTTATGAATCAGTTTGGAGGAGGATATTATCCTATCGAACAGGGCCATGGAATATACCAGAACCTTGGATGGCCTGTAATCCCTTAATCCCAATATTTCCCAGGAACATGGGCTCAGATGTCGCAACCTCAAATCCCTTTTATGGCCACACTTAATCTTCGATATTTGTCAAAATTAATGAATGACTCTATTCATCACAATCCGTCATGGCCCCACATCCCCACTAAGATTCCTTCGGACATTCCAAAATTTGAAGGTAAGACTGGCGAGGATCCGGGTGATCATGTTACTTCTTTTCATCTTTGGTGCTCATCTAATTCCCTTAGTGATGATTCTATTCATTTGAGACTATTTCAATGCACCCTCATGGGGGTCGCCATAAATTAGTACATTGAGCTACTAGGGGTAACATAAAAAAACTTTAATTAGATGGTTTTGGTCTTTCTCAACCACTTCCAGTTGTCGATTCGTTACGATGCTGACATAGAACTTTTTTCGGCCCTACACTAACATAAAGCCATGCATATCTCAGACCGTATCCAAGAATTTGACCATATCCATATACATATCAAAGGTAGACAAAAGAGGTTTATCAAATCCTACATTCCTCCAGATTTTCTGTTGGAGTGGTTCCTTATGTCCTTATTGCCTTATATTTTGAAGGATGTCTCTACATCTGGAGTAACATCTGAGGAAGAAGCTATTTTCAAAGCCCAACAATTGGACCTCATATTCTCAATCTGGGATGTTGTATGAAATTCTTCCTGATGTGTCGCGGTCAAACTATGACCCTGGAAAAAATCCAGGGCCTCATGCTGATGGAATCATAGGCTTTTCAAATGCTAAGTCTACAGATTTGGTGACGAACCAGTTGAAATATTTGTCCCTAAGCTAGCTTGTAGTAGGAAAAGCTTTGGCTTCATCCTCCACTCCCACTCATTCAGTGGATGTGCATTCTATACAGTCGTCGACCAACCCAAATGGTAACCAACAACCAGGAGGGAATAGAAGGAAAGGACAAGGTAATAATCGTAAGTATGGGAAAAATAATAACAAATCCAAAGATGACACTAACAATGATATATCGAATAATAATGTTGGTGAGGGAAAGAAATAAAAATGGAAGGTGAAGATTCCTTGTAAACTTTGTAAAGATGATCACCTTACCCACCTATTCCCCAAAATCAAGGAAGCCTCGAGGTTCTTATCACAACCTCCCGTTGTGTTGAAAAATCCATTTCCACATAATAAACACATGGCCTCAAAACCCCTCTACACATGAAGGTGGCCATCTATGTGTCAATATGGTCAAGTCTCAGATTGATGTAGCCACTCGATCTCATGATTAAGGTTATTCACAGACTGTTGTAGGTCCATAGTCTCCTCCTCTTCTAGAAACGCCCTTACAGTTCTAAAAGTCAGAATATCCACCTCGTATTCCTAAAGGAGTACTAAAATACTCTGTCCACAATTCCAATTCCAGCGTTTCCCATAAAAATTCGATTGTCGAAGATCTGGGTCAAAACCCTTATGCAATGTTGGCTTTGGAGGTTCTCCAGACGTGTCCTTCACAGAGGAATGCCTTATTATCTTCTTTAGGAGCTCTAGACCTATGTGGATCAAAGGTTATTAATATTAACATCACGGATCTTAGGCCTTTCTTACCTTACCACATGGCCTTTCAAATCCATGTGGATTACATGAAAATTACCATCAAACGTATTGTAATCGATGAAGGTGTTGTGACATGTGTGATGTCCCTAACCTGTTTGAAATCCATTGGTTGTCTAACTCTATCCCAATCTATGACTATGTTGACCAATTTTGATGGGTGTTCATTCCGACCCCACGTAATTATTCCCACTTTTCTGGTCCAGTTAGGTGGAAAGATAGTGGAGGATGATTTCTAGGTGGCTGATGCACCTCTCGAATATAATTTAATACTAGGGAGTAATTGGATTTATGCCATGCCAACAGTTGTGTCGTCCATTTTCTACACTTTATGTTTTCCTCACAAAGGGAAAATAGTGACGATTTATCAATTGTCCTTTGTTCATGCTATTCCTAATACATCATTTGGACCTTTGGTCCCTGTGATCAACAATTATCTGCAGGAAACTAAGGATGTTGGTTTAGGAATATATTCCTCTCTCATGGGTAGATTTGATTTCGTGGCATCAATTCATCTCATTCATGTCATTTCCAGTGAGTCTTCATCATCGATGAGGTCCATTCCTTTCCGTACTTCATATTTCAATGACCCTTGGACCCTACCTTTCCCGAATATGTTGTACGAAGGTCAGTCCCACATTGGGATGGAAATGCCACTGTCAGCGGTAGAAATTTTGTATCAATCTATTCTTGACGCTACTGATGACCCATATCCTTTCTCCTCACACACAGACGAGGAGGATATTGTTCTAGAGCCCGTATGGGCTGTCCAATATTATTTCTCACATGATTTCCTCGACGATAATTTACCCTCGGAGGAAGCCATCTTATAGGCCATTTATGGTCTTGATAGGCCTTGAGATGATATGCATCATCGCTCCTATTTCCTCCCAGATCTTGTTAGCATCGAAAAAGATGACTTTAGATATACCTTGACTGAGATGGTCGGTCACACCATGGTTCCACTAGATACACATGGTATTTATGCTGAAGGAAACATGGAGAACATTTCTCCTACCATCACAATCAAAATCTCTCAAGTTCCTGGAAAAATAGAGAACGTATATATTGGTGCAGATTGATCACCTGGAGAAATTTAGATCTACATCAATCTCTTCAAAGAATTTTTTCATATATTCACTTGGTCGTATGAAGAGATGCCAGGGATCAACCCCAACATTGTCGAACATGAGATAAATACCTATCCAGATGCTAGACCTATTTGACATTGTCTTAGAGTTGTTAATCCTAGGAAGGCCCTTGCTATTAAGGTAGAGGTAGAGAATATACTTATTGTCGATTTCATCTACCCAATTCCCTTGAATGAATGGGTATCGAACCCTATTCCCGTGAATAACAACAAGGAACCATCTACGTATGTATGGATTTTCGAGACCTGAACAAGGCTTGTCCTAAAGATAACTTCTTGACTCCTTTCATTGATCAGATTCTTGATGAATCTACAAGAAACAAAATCTTTTCTTTTATCGATGAATTTTCAGGGTATAATCAAATTCAAATCAAACCCGAGGATCAACATAAGACGACATTTATTTTTCCTTGGGGTACTTTTTCATACCGGAAAATGAATTTTGGCCTTAAAAACACTAGAGCAACCTTCCAACATGCCATGACCTTTGATTTTCATGATCTCAAGAATATTATCTAAACTTACCTAGATGATCTTGTTGCTCACTCTCACAAGAGAGTAGATCACTCCACTCACCTGCAATTTGTTTTTGAGAGATTTCATTACTATCGCATCTAGTTGAACCCTTACAAGGGCATCTTCTGCATTAGGTCTAGTAGCCTTTTATGATTCTTAGTATATTAGCATGGGATAATGGTATATCCTATGAAGGTTGAGGCAATACTTCAATTGCCTCCCCCGCGCAACATAAAAAACTTCAAGGTTTACAGGGGAAGGCTAATTTCTTGCGTCGGTTCATAGTGAACTATTCCAATTTAAATAAGGGTTTCATGCATCTTTTGAAGAAGGATACTCTGTTTGAATGGGATGAGAGAGCCTAGGAATCCTTTGAGGCTCTTAAGAAACCTTTGGTATCGTCACCTCTATTGAAGCCTCCAAACTAGAGTAGAGACTATTTTCTTTATGTCATCACGTCTGAAGGGATGGTTGGTATGGTTTTGGTTTAGGAGGATGATGAGATCCATGAGCACATTGTCTACTATCTTAGTTGAAACCTAGTCGGTCCTGAACTTAAATACTCTCATGTAGAGAAACTAGCTTTGGTTGTTGTACATGTAGTTCAAATATTAAGACATTATATATTACTTTGCAAAACTACCGTAGTTACAGATATCAATCCATTTCAATACATCCTCACCAGACGTATCATTGTGGGGAAATACAATAAGTGGATTATTATTTTGCAAGAATATGATCTCGATTTTTCTTCGACAAAGGCTAAGAAATCGTTAGATTTTGCCAAGTTGATATCGTACTTCCATCGACTAGATGAAGACATTTTTCATGATGATTTGTTCGCAGATGAACATATATTCCTTATCTCATCTTCGGACCCCTAGTATGGAGACATTCTAATTTACCCTAAAACCTTGAAGTTATCCCAACATCTGTCGAGAGATGATTGACGATGTATACGTCATCAGGCTAAAAAATACCTTAGCATCAGTGACACTTTGTATGGTCGAGGAGTAGATAATATTTTACATAATTTCTTGAATCATGAGGAGGTTGAATCTATTCTCAATGACTATCACAATGGGGATTGTGGTGGTCATTTATCTAGGCTCGCGACAACCAAAAAATATTGTGATCCGGTTATTTTTAGCCATCAATTTTTAAATATTGTATTGAAGTGGTCAAGAAGTGTCACCCTTTCCAGGTGTTCACTCTAAAAATGTGTTCACACCCATCCCTCTTCACCTAGTCATCACCATCAGTCCCTTAACCAAGTATGGGCTAGCGTTTATGGACTATAACCCAGCTTCAGTTGGGGGGCATCAACATATCGTTGTGGCCATGGATTACTTCACTAAATGGGCATAGTCCATGCCTACCATTAAATATGATGGTAAGATTGCATCATTCTTCATATTCAACCAAATTATAGTCTGATTTGGAATCCCAAAAGAGATTTTTATTGATCATGGTAGTCACTTTCAGAATGAAATGATGAAAGAGTTAGGAAAAAAACTAGGGTTTAATCATGGTCATTCTTCCCCTTATTATCCCTAGGAAAATGGACAAGTAGAGGCTGTGAATAAATCTCTCAAGACCATATTGCAAAAAACTTTCAGCCAGAGTAAGTCTGTTTGGAATTTGATGCTTTACCCTACACTTTGGGCATATCGAACCTCGGTAAAGACTTCCACCAATTTTTCTCCTTTTTAGTTAGTACATGGTGTGGAGTTGATTCTTCCGATTGAATGCGAAATCCCTTCCCTCAAGTTGGAAATTGAGCTCCTGCCTGACACATCTGATCTCAAAGAATGCCTTGTGCACCTAGAGCATCTCGATGAGCAATGTCAAGATGCTTCTAAAACTATTGAAGGAAATAAACGACGTGTTAAGTTTAAATATGATAGATCTGGCTATTCTCGATAGTACGTTGAGGGTGACTTGGTTCTCTTGTATGACCAACTAAAGAACCATTGGGGTTAGGAAAGTTCAACCCCATGTGGCACAATCCTTATATCATGTGATGTGTCTTAGAGAAAGGAGCCTATGAATTAGAATATTATGAAGGTAATATGTTGGATGAGCCCATAAATGGGCTCTACCTTAAAAGGTATTACGCTTAAGCCCTCAAATCTTGGGAGTGACCTTTTGTATAATAGTGTATGTTAGTGTATATCCATATTTTCCTTTGTGTCATTAGCTTGCTTATCATGTATTCCCTTGGTTGGCAGATGTAAACAAAGTCTTCAGTTTACTTAGTATTTTCATATAGTTCCAGTCATCATACACAGAACATGGATTATGATGCTTGGGTCATTTACTCACCCAAGGGCCAACTGGTGTATTCAAGTGGTGTTCGTCTAGATCCATCGATGAATAATGTGCTTGAGTATAGTGTTGTTATAGAACTATTACATGACACCATTTCACATGGTGTTCGATATTTAGAGGTTCTCCTGGAATCCCAGTTAGTCTTATGTCAGTTAAATGATATTTACCATGTGCAAGACCCTACTCTACTCTAACGATTCCTACGGGTATGACTTTTGGAATGATACTTTGATTTTATTACTTATAATCACATACCTAGAAGTTATAATCATGTATCTGATGCATATGATAATTATATTTTAGATTGGCATTTGTCACATAACTAAGAAAAGGAAACACATTCATGAATGTACACATTGTAACATATATAAGTAAATTCAAAGACCATTTTTTTTTATATATTTATTCTTTGCAAAAAATATGGTATCATAGTACAAAATGGGTCTCACACCCTCAAAATACATATATAGCCGGTATATAATATGAGAATGGAATCTATGCCTGTGGCGCCAGAGGCATATCATGATAGCACAATACAGTGTTTGCGAGATGCTGAAAGAGTTGTACCCACACACGGGGTACACCCACTACCTATCGCTACATAGCCTCTGGCAGATCCTCCACTTGAACCATATGAATTATGTGCGTCAATAAATACAAGTTTCCCTGCACATTCTGCAACACTCTCTCCACATCTCCTCATGTGTTATTATATCCCTAGATCCTCTGTCCATGTTGTGGGAATCCCTCTGGCCTTCGTGGACCTACATCTACGTGACAATGAAATTGTTAATACTTGATACCATACAAAAATATTTGTGTTTTTTATTCTTTTTGAAAAACACAAAAAAATGAAATATATAAAAACATTTCTTACCAATATCACCGTAGGCGGAACTTGGTGGAAAAGGCATATTTGGATCCCCTCTGTAGTCGATCACGATGTAAGAGTAGTCTTCAATGGCTATGACTTATCAACGCCACCAGAAAAAGAACTCATCATTGTAGGGAGTTGGCACCTTACCATGTCCTAGCCACCTCATCACATTGGTCCACCATGACATGGATGGATAATGCTATCCATGTGGAGTAATATCTACTCGAGGGTTCAATCTTGGAACTCGTTCAAAGAAAAAACTATAAATAATGGATGCAAATATGAAATTTCTCTTTTTCCCTTGTTTGCAATATGTCGACTGGCTCTTCATGTTAGCCAGTAGTGAGGTACACCAGTCATAAAAAGTGGGTCATAAACACTCCACCGCATAGAATATGAGTGGCTTTGATTCATGGTGCAATGAGGCTAACCCTAAAATACATGTAAGTACAAGAACGGTGATCTTTAAGCTTAGTTGCTCGATCACCCTGATTGGGAGTTGGCTCCCTACTTTATCTGTTCCTGCAACACAGTGGGTGGCAATGTACTCCATAGTCATACCAGCCCCAACTCCTCAGGCCTTGATATTCACTACCTCGGCTCAATGAGATAATCCTGTGATAAAATATATGTCATCCACTTCAATCCTTAATGGTTTCCCATCTAGTTTGAAGGCCTCTGTCTCTGAATCCCAATAGTTTACTAGCAACTGGAGTAACCTCACTTGAGCCCTCATTCATTTGAGAGCCCAAAATTTATAAAGGCCACATCTTTTTAAATCTCGTTGGGCCCCCACATCCCTTCCCACTGTTGCATCTAGCTCTTTATTCTCCCTCTCCTTCCATTTAATCACCATCCTGCAAAATAAAAGACATGTGTTCGAGTTAGATCCTTTCAAAAATGTGTTCACGGACTTGTACGTGGGATAACATGGTAACGATCACGTATAGGGTTTCATATATGCAAGAAATATTTTATTTTACCATGTATATGGGGGTGTATATGTGACCCGATGAATTATGACTTGCATACGCCCTAATTTACAGATTATGCCCTCTAATACTCAAAAAATGGGGCCTAAAATTAAATTTTAAACCATTGAAATTGAAGAAGAGGGGATGGGAACTTAATTGGTCTAGATGGTTTCTGATTCCATTGATTGTAGCTCCTATAATTGACACTTGGAGATCATGGGAAAAATGGACTAAAATGCATTATGTGGGTGAAAAAACTCAAATGGTATGGTAAAATGGTCCATTTTTACTATTAGTAGAATTTTTTTATCCACTTCATATAGTTTGTGCTAATTTTTTGACCTTATGGACTAATAATACAGTGGAAATATTTGGTTTTTGGTGGTTTTGTCTGTGATTTTTTGTGGTTTCCAGCGTCATACTTCCCGTTCATGCCTTTGGAAGGTATATTCTTTCATCGGCATATAGGACAGGTTGTCACTCCAATTTTCACTCTTGCATCATCCTATGATCGTGATCCATACACCCTAGGTATGAACCCATTTATTAGAGACACACAACCTTCTTACTGCTACTAGAAATGTCACTATTAAGTGGTAGAGGCTTACCAAATGTGGGTGTCCTAGTTAGAATCTTTGTGCTATTTGGTGCCCATGCGGAAGCTATTCCATAGGATCAGGAGTTCCTTATAGCTCCGATATAAATTTGTGTTTGGACCCCATATTCTTACTCACAAGCATTCTGACCGTTACCTATGGGACTCCCCCCGAGTCTTGCTTAAGCTCTTTTCCGACTCTAAAAAATGAAAATATTATCAAGTGAATTTGTCTCTTTCACACTCGTTAAATGGATTTGAAATGACATCTATTTGGTGTAAGTTTAACCATTTTTTTGAACCAAGTAGACTACTTACAAAAAAGCAATACTCTAGTCACCATTGGCTAGAAGAGTTCTCCTGGGTATTATTTTATACATTTTCAGGCCTAGGGGACTATATCTACAAAAAAGGACATTCTTTGGAGTTAAGTTGAAATCACATTCCATCATCCATCTTGCAGTTGAGCCTATTTCTAGTTCCTTCTTTCTCGTTATAAACCTCTTACCTCATCAATTTGAATCAGTAGCCAAGAAGATCCTTTTTTATATCCTTTGCAGCTTAACACCCTATACCCTAAGAGGAAACATCCCCTCGAGTGTCCATGCCTTGCATGCACTTCCTTTAATTGAGCATAGGTATGTTCCACTATTTGGAGCTAGTTTCTTACTCGGGACACTCGTTTCCTCTCCTATATCATAGCATTTATGTGCTTATGAAAAAACAAAAAAAGACGGGCGAGAAAATAATATTATCTCATATCGACAATAGTCATGTCACCTTTGAACAAAGCACAAACATTTGAGTCCACTGTCATCTAAAGTTTGGTTTTAGCATGACCTTAGGAAGTTGATCTCGTTACTTAGAGTTTACTCCTCCAACTAGTTATTCTGCCAGTCCATATGGAGATTTTTTTTATTCCTCCTGCATCATGAAATTTTATCATCAATTCTATGCTACCTGAGTTATCCATATGTCTCATGATATTTTTCAAAGGAAGTCTATAAGCCTATGTCGACCATTTCTCAGAACTCTTGACTTTGCATGTCGACTATACCCTCAGTGTATCTCAAAGTCACATGAAGTTGTAGTCCTACCATGCACCTGGTCCTACTTTCATTATGGGTAGGTAACCTTGAACCCAATAGTTCACATCTCCTCATTGGTCACTGACTAGGGGGTTTACCTTGTGTTCGACGAAAATAAATTTATTTGCACATTGGGATTTATGTAGTGTTTTGGATTCCATTATCCTTATTGGTGGTTTCCTCACCTTTGTCGATGGTTTTTCTTATTGTCTTCTATTCATAGGGTCTCTTTCATGCACTATTTGCATTTGGTGCATGCGAGAGATGCATAAGGTTTTTGGTTCATGAAAATCCTATTCATCGAAGCTCCTCCTAATCATCAAGCTATTTCTTTTTATCTCATGTTGATTGATGAGAGATGCCCTAATTATATCCTTTCAACGGGTCTCTTTCCATCGACTTCATCTCATCTATTCTAGAAATGAGGCCTAGAGTCCTATGAGTACCTAGAGGCTTGCAGTCATCAGTGGTAGGTTCTCCCACCATCGACAGTTAGGAATACATCAATGTCTCCTGATCAATGGATTCTTCAAGTGTTCAACCTCAACACCCTTATTCACACTTGTAGAATGTACTCGATGTCGTGATACCTAATTTCGTTATTGGTATGTTGTCTCACATTTGTTAATGGTATACCTTAATGACCGGTAATCAAATGAAGTCTCATTGTGTTCGACCTCAACTCCTCTATTCACATGATGTAGACTTTCACCTTCTACGGATAGAGTACAATACCTCCAACTTACAGTAGCAACTTTCCTAATATGTTGTTGTATTTCATTGGAACAATACCTATATGACTTCATTGATCATGGGAGATCAGATTGTACTTCATTTTATACATATATATTCAAATTTATTTTGAGACTAGATTCCACTGTGCCTTTTTTGTGACTATGACAACCTATGGCATATGTCTTATTTTTATTTCCTATTCATGTCCATGAACAATTATTTGGTATATTTCCACATGGATCTGCATTGTAATTCATATTGGTAGCCATGTGTACAAAGTCATTATGGATTGTAATATTCTCATGAGTAACTAGTACTTCTAGTTGAATCTCCATTACTCCATTTATGGGAATTATAATGTATTTCATCCATCGCATATACTCGTCTGACCTCACACATTAGGGGGTATCTGTTACAAAAAAATTTCCTCATGCCATGCAACTTTCTTGGATGGACTTTCCATTTCTCTATGCAGAATTGAAGCCCCATTTTGTAACTTCCAGAGCCAAAAAACACATTTTTCCACATATATGTGCCCTATCCGTTAGACAACAAGAATATACACAGGTTGCTCCACTACAACCCATGTACATTCTGTTTGGTGCTCAAAACTAAAAATTATGTCAGGTTTCCATGCCATGTTATGATATCCATGATCCTTGACCTTCCATATGATGGAAGTGCTCTAACTCAGCCCTTCAGTTCCATTTGAAGGTTATAAATTGAGCTATATCCAAGCCTTGAAAAAGAGAACAATTCAACTTTGAGAGTAAAGAAACTCTAGAGAAATTTCACTTCATATGGAGTCTGCATCCCTTTGTCCTTGAAAGTATGAACCCCTTGTTCAACCCCCAAGCTCTTCCTTCTTTGTGATTGAGAACCTCATTATCTCCTTTATTTGAGCTTGTCTTTGGTGGAGAATTGAAGTGATGGAGGCCTAACTGGAGGGACTTGGTTTCTCAGTTTTGATATGTGTCACTACAAAATTTTGTCACCTATATACTTCTACTGGTTATTTTAATAGAAATACTCTTCTCTTGTCCAATTGATATCTTGCAAATATTTGAATTATTATTCGATGGGCATATTTTGTTGGACAACTGAGAGGGGGGGAGTGAATCAATTGTTACCGTGCTTAAACAATTATGCTTAGTTTAAACTCTTTACAAAGCACTCAATGACAATCATAATAATGCAAGGAAATAAGCAATAGCACATTCAACATCAGTCACACATATGAGATACACATAGACAGATATTTCCTGAGGAAACCCATAAGGGGTAAACACCTCTACTTCTTTATATGATTAGTAATCTTTACATTCTTTACATTATCATACATATGAGCACAAACTCATAATGAGGCTACAACCTCTATTTTGCAAGCTGCTACTTGCTTAGAGCACCAACTCTCTGGTTTCTCTAGCACCAACTAGAAGGAAGCACCAGCTTCCAATCATACAGGCACCAACCTATAAAACAAAGAACAATGGTTCTCCCTTGCACCACCCTACCACCCTCGTTTCTCTGGCTGCAACCAGATGGAAGCTACAACTCCCTGTGTTCAAGCACCCACTTGAACCTCTGAGGACAACAATCCTCCCTCGCACCTCCCTACCACCTTGAAATATAAATCATTGTTACAGAAACTTGTTACAATGATATAATGTTCTTCAATGGCTTGTCAGTTTCATCACTGTTCTGCTACACTGCCTTGCTCTATCTTCCTCAGTGTCTTCCTGCACACCTCCTTGCACTTTTTGTTCTTATGCCTTTTATGCTCTATGTGCCATGTGCCTTCAATGCACCATTCCTCTTCTGTGCACTTTTGCTACTACAATCTGTCTCCTTCTTCACACGTCAATCACCCTTAATAGCAACAACACCCATCTCTTTTTTGTTCGACATCCTTGTAGTCTTTGTTCTCCTTGTGCATGCAATATGCACCATGATTCTCCATGCTCTCACCTCACCAATCTCCTCCACATCAGGGTGTTTTTCTCTGCTTCACGCTTCCATAGTTGTCCCACTCATGTGAAGACCCACCATCTGTTCTGCATCATCTCCCCTCTCTTTCCATCTTTGCCTGGTCATCATGGTAACTCTTCAACTTCTCTAGCGGTTCAATCCATGCGTCTAGCATCACTAGGATTTATGATGAGATTCCTTAGTCTCTTTAGAAGTTGAGACTCTTCGTCTTCTCTGGCACCGTCGAGCTTATCTTTTTTATTTCAGTTACATGCTCCAATGCTCTTCCATATGTCAATTTCCTGTATGAACAATCTTCCTTTCACTGGCAGATTCCTTGGGACTCTTCAGCTTCTCTGGCAGTCACACTCAAGTCTCTTCCCATCCTCCGTCAGAAACCATCAGTGGTTTTTGGCAGTTGCATTGTGAAGTGCAATAGTGGCCCTCCGATCATATTCAAATTCTCCTACACCATTGGATTAAATCGGCAAGGTTTTGCATTTATCCCATATGCCCACTCGCTGTGACCAAGCACTAAATAGTATATGAATTTCACGATCTCACATCTTGACATACCTATGATATGGGATCTCAACACTTCAAGTCATGAACACTGAGACTCCGAGATGGAGCTTAGCACCACTAGCTTCTTCCCCTCACGTGACCACCTACAGTGACCACAGGCTGCGCCAAAAGGCACTTCATATTTCATGAACGTATAAACTTCAACGAGCCTCATCAATGGTTGAGATCTCCAATGATCCGACAGTCCTGATCTCATTGCGATCTCACATATCACAATTCTTGTGATGAAGGGTTTCGATGCTCCAAGTCGTGATTTCCAAGACTCCAAGATGGATCCTGATCAACGGTCAATATATCCAATGATCCAATGGTCCATATCTCTTCGCTATCTCACATATCACAATTCCTATGATGAAGGGTCTCTACGCTCCAAGTCACGATCGCAAAGACTCTGAGATGGAGCCTGATAAATGGTAGATATCTCCAATGATCTAATGGTCCAGATCTCATCATGATCTCGCATATCGTGAGTTGCAAGTTCCTTCCTTTGATTCTCCAGTCAGTGAAATGTTAATCCTTCGCCACATGTTCCTCTTGGATCAATGGTCAAGATCTTTATCATGATTTCGCAACTTCATAGTCCTTCTTCATGCCTGATCAATGGTCCACAATCCTTGGTGATCTAACGGTCTAGATCTTTTCATGATCTCGCATATCATGAGTTAGAACCTCTTTCCTTTGGATTTCTCGATCTGCAAAACTCTGAAACAGAACCTTTGTCATTCACCACGTGTCCTTCTTGAATCACCTGTCAAGATTGTTATCGTGATTTCGTATATCATGAGTTTGAACCTCTTTCCTTTGGATTTCCCGATCTACGAAACTTCGAAAAACTTTGTCATGCTTTGACTATTTTCCTCCTTTTGAACTTACACTGCTGATCTTGCCATTCGATCATTGTTCTTCTTCCTTGCGTACCTGTCTGTTGATCTTCCTTGCCCGCATGTTTTTCATCGTTGTTGTTGTTCTTGCCATCAATGACAAGCACGCTCTTCTTGTAAACATGCCAACAATCTCCACCTTTGGCATTGATGGCAACCTTGAATGGCTACGCTAATCTGTTTGGACCTCCAACTATAGCATCCTGTCCGAAACACTCCTGTTCTCCCCCTTTTGTTGGATTACTGAGAGGGGGGGTGAATCAGTAATAGCGTAATTATAATCCCTTTTCTTCAAATGTTATATCAATGTAGAATTATTATCCAATAATAAGAAATAATAAATAAACAATCACACACATACACAGTACACCAGTGTTTTACGTGGAAACCCAAATCAGGAGAAAACCACAGAATGCTTTTT
>ML776892.1:604317-683404 GCA_009831015.1 Picea engelmannii | reverse complement strand
GAGATTTAGATCTACCCTTAGACTTAGATCTCCCACTTGAGAAATTAGATCTATTTCTTTCTTGGGAACGTCCTCTTGCAAATAATGCATCTGTGCTATGTCCTTCCATATTCTTTCGTCTCATCTCCTCTGACAACAAGGATGAGACCACTTCTTCAAACTTCAAAGAAGTTGTATTAATACCTATGGCCAAAACCAAACTATCCCACAAGTATGGTAAAAAACACAACAAATTGATACATTTATCTTCATCTGAAATTTTAATCTCAACAGATACTAACTGACTTACCACAGTATTGAAGGCGTTCAAATGCTCTGCCACCGAGTCTCCATCTCTCATCCTCAAGTTATATAGCTTCTTTCTCAGGAATAGTTTATTTACCAGGGACTTAGACTGATACAACTTCCCCAACTTTTCCCATAAATCCTTGGGTGTAGCTTCCTCTGACACATTCAATAATATTGAATCAAGGAGACACAGTTCGATTGTGCTCTTTGCCTTCCAATCCATCTTTTTCCAGTCATCTACAGAAGTTCCTGTAGGTGCAGTACCTGGATCTACCATGATCCACTGATCTTTGTCCACCAAAATATCTTCCATCTTGAGCTTCCACAGCTCAAATCTTTTCCCATTAAACTTCTCGATCTCCATCTTTGAATTGCTTGCCATTTCTTTTCACCTGAAAAACAATACCGCAGATCTCCCACTGTAACAAGGCTTATCACAATCCCGAGCCAAACCCTTGACCAAAAAGGCATCCCCCTGAAGCTAATAAATCTCTAATACCAAATGTAAATACTAACCTTGTACAATATCTACTACAAACTGATATTCATAAAAGAACAAAAAAGATACAATGGCAAATACAAACATTACATAGAGATTTTTCACCTAGAAACCCAAACCGGGAAAACCAACATATATTATATTCATACATTGTGTTACATTGTTTATAATAAAATATACATATGGGAGCCAGCAGCATCAAAAACCCTAACCCAATGACCTGGATTAGTCCAAAACCCTAATTCTTTAACCGAAAATAGAAAACCATCGACAAAAAGCCATGTGCCGAAAAACCACCTAAATAAAATGTGGTCTTGGAAATATGTCGTGCCAGTAATATGTCATCCCAGAAATATGTCATCCCGGTAATATGTCATCCCAGAAATATGTCATCCCGGTGCACACATAACACATACCCAACACATACCCAACACAAACCCAACACAAACAATATTGGGTCCATTACCCAAACTTTTGTGCTATGGGGCTTTCTTCAAGGGTTGACATCAATGACAACCAACCTTAATCAACAATATCCCCCTTTGGCATTGATGGAAACACTCTGATGCAATACTAAAATCACATCACTCATGCTCTCCCTAGAACCATGCCTTTGTCCTCTACATCTGATAAATCTGCTCCCCCTGGAACCATGCCTCTATCCTCTGCATTTGATAAATCTGCTCCCTCTGGAACTATGCCTCTGTCCTCTGCATCTAATAAATCTGCTCCTCCTAGAACCATGCCTCTATCCTTTGCATCTGATAAATCTCTCCCCCTTGTCATAAATGGAAAAGGTATATTTCCATCTAGGGTTGCTCCCCCTGACAGACTGTCCTCTTATGGTGCTTCCTCGTGTACATCTAAGACATATAAGATAAGCATTCAAAAATCATTCAAAGAGAATTCATTTTTGGAGTATAAATAAATCCAAGTCTTTGGCGAAGATATTCAAAGGCTTCCCATGGAAGTGGTTTTGTAAAGATGTCTACCACTTATTATTTTGTGCCCACATACTCAACTCTGATGTTCTTTTCTACAACCTGTTTCCATAGAAAGTGATACTTGATTGGAATGTGTTTAGTCTTGGAGTGCATCACCAAGTTTTTTGAGATACTGATGGCACTTGTATTATAACAATATATTGGAATGGGCTCATCATACTCAACCTGTATATCTGTCAAAGTTTGTTTCATCCAAAGAACTTATGTACAACATGATGCTGCTGCAATATACTATGCCTCGGCTGTAGATAGAGATATCGATGATTGTTTCTTGCTTAGCCATGATACCAAACACTCACCTAAGTAGAACGTTGCTCCACTAGTGCTTCATCGGTCATTAATACAACTTGCCCAATCTGCATTTGTGTAGGCAATAAGTGATAGATCTTTTCCTTTTGGATATCATAATCCAAACTCTTATGTTCCTTTGACATATCTGAAGATCCTCTTCACTGCTAATACATGTGATTCCTTTGGTGTTGCTTGAAATCATGCCACCTGTCCAATTGCCTACATTACATCTAGTATGGATGTTGTCACATATAGTAGGCTGCCAATCATTGACCTATATTGCCTATGATCTGTAGACTTTGAATCATCATCTTTGCTCAACTTACAACTGGTTTGCATGGGAGTGATAACTAGTTTGCAATCTTCCATTCTGAACCTCTTTAGCATTTCTTTGATATACTCGGTCTGAGAAATAAAAATTCCTTGGCTGCTTTAACGTATCTGAAGTCCCAGAAAGAAGGATAGTTCTCCAAGTAATGACATTTCAAATTCATTATGCATGTCTTTTGCAAATTTATGGCTTAACCTGTCATCATCACTACCAAAAATAATATCATCAACATAAACTTCAATTAATAAAATATTACCTTGACTTACCTTGATGTAGAAGTTGTTGTCGGCACTTCCTTTTCTGAACCCTACCTACTGCAGATAATTATCCAGTCTGGAGTACCATGCTCTAGGAGCATGTTTTAGACCATAGAATTCCTTCTTTAATTTACACACGTAGTCTGCATTCTCTGACAACTGAAATCCTTCTAGTTGTTCAATGTAGACTTCTTCTTCAAGTTCCCCATTCAGAAAAGATGATTTTACGTCCATCTGATATACTTTAACTTTTTTGGAGCATGCATAAGCTAAAAACAAACAAATTGCTTCCATTTTGGCAACTGGGGAAAATGTCTCTTCAAAGTCGATTCCTTCAATCTGTGCATATCCTTTACATACCAATCTAGCTTTGTTCCTTGTAACCTATCCATCTTCATTCAATTTATTCTTGAAAACCCATTTTGTGTCGATCACATTCTTATTCTTTGGTCTTGGAACCAATTCAAAAGTGTCATTTTTATATATTTGATCCAATTATTCATCCATGGCCTTATTCCAAAATTCATCCTTGCTGTCTTCTTCAAAACATTTTGGTTCAATTGTAGATAAGACAACTAGGTGTGTTTGTTCTAGTGAACGGATTTTTCTTCTAGTCTCAACTCCTGCATCTTTGTTTCCAATAATCTGATCTGAATGATGATTCTTCTATACTCGTTTGCTAGGTGTCTTTGGAGATACTTGTTGAACTTTCTCTTCTACTTCTGTAGGATTCTCTTCATCTTCATATTCCTCTTCTTCTTCTTTTTCATCTTCTTCTTCAAAAAGTTGTTCCATTGTTTTTTTTTCTTCTTTCTTTGATTCTGGTCTGCATGTTTCATCAATTGTTATGTTGATGCTTTCCACAACTTTGTTTAATCTTAGATTGTAACAATTGTATGCTTTCCTTGTACTTGAGTAACCAACAAGTATTCCTTTGTCCACACGATAGTCAAACTTTCTCATTTTGCCATCTTCTCTTTTGATGTAGCATTTGCTTCCAAAAACTCTGAAGTGCTTCACATTTGTTTGTCTTCCTTTCCATAGCTCGTAGGGAGTTTTATCAGTGTTGCTTCTGAGGATTACTCTATTTTGAATGTGAATTTTTGTATGCACTGCCTGTGTCCAAAAAATATCTGTCAACTTTGAATCCATTATCATTGTTCGAGACATTTCTTTTACTGTCCTACTCTTTCTTTCAACAACTCCATTCTGTTGAGGTGTCCTAGCAATGGAGAATTGTCTTTTTATTCCATGATTGTTGCAGTAGTCAATAAATTCCTTTGAGGTGAATTCTCCTCCATTATCCGATCTTAAGCATTTGATTCTTGAATCCATCTCATTTTCATCCATTTCCTTGTATATCTTGAAATTTTCAAAAGCTTCTAATCTTTTCTTGAGAAAGCAAACTGCAGTCATTCTTGTATAATCATTAACTAATAACATAAAGTATCTCTCACCTTTTATGCCTTTTGTTGTAGTTGGTCCAACTAGATCAATATGCACAATTTCCAGTGGTTTTGTTGTTGAATATTCCTTTGATTTGAACCTGGTCTTTGTTTGCTTTCCTTGTTGCCAATGCTTTCATAAAGTGTTGGTTGGTTTCGTGATCTGGGGAATTTCTCTAACTGCTTCTCTTTTGCTAACTTTGACAAGGTTATCAAAATGCATGTGACCCATTCTTCTGTGCCATATCCAACTTTCATCTTCCTTTCCTAGACAACACTTTTCATTTCCAATTTCGCATAACACATATATGTTGCTTCAAGTTCTTTCTGTTGTAGCGACCAATTTCCCTGAACCTTTTTTTCTTATCTCACACTTTTGTGAATTGAAAGTAAATTTATGACCTTGGTCACACATTTGACTCACACTTAAAAGATTATGTTTCATATCTTCTACTAGTAGAACATTTTCAGCCTTTTCATTCTTGTTCCCAATTCAGACTGTGTCTTTTCCAATGATTTTGGATGAATCATCATTTCCAAAGGAGACTGATCCATCTCTTTCCTTTCATAATGTAAGAAACTTGTCTCTATCACCTGTCATATGTTTTTAACATCCACTTTCAACATACCAGCCACGTTTCTTCTGTTTAGCTTGTAGAGCGACTGTGCATTCTTCATTGCTATACTAATCTTGCTTTCTTATCCATGTCATTTTCTAAGGTTGTTGTTTGTGACTTTGTTGAGGTTATTTAGGAGGGACTGTCATTCTACAATTTTTGGCCATGTGTCCAAAATTGTTACATTTGTAACATTCCACTTCAGTGATCAAGGATTCAAACCTGTTGTAACTTCTTCTCTGTGTTTCATTAGGTCTTCCTAAAGAACCCCTTTGTGTATGGCTCTCAAAGTAGTTATTGTTTTTGTTGTTAGCTCTGCAATTTACAGCTTTATGTCCAAAATTATTATAAGCATAGCATAAACAAAAACATATAGTTTGATACCTAGTAGTTGAAGATCTTATGAAAGGAGGTGCTCTTATGAATCATTCTTCTTCTTGAGGCCTATCTATCTGTTGTTGATTCTGAAATCTGAATCTTCTCGGTGGAGGAGTGTCCCTGTAATCTTCCTTGTATATCTTTTTATCCCCTTTGATTGTTTTTGCATAACTTTTTGGATTTGTTTCTTGCTCTGTTGTCTTGGAGCTTGATCCCTTTTCTGTCTGATTGTATCCAAGTCCGGACTTGTCAAGATAATATTTTTGACTGTTGATAATGTCATCCAAAACTTTTGAGCTATTCTGCATATTTTTCTTTTGAATATCCTTTCTTAGTGTGACAATCTCTACTTCTAGGTTTCCAATGATCCTGCCATTTCCTTCTAGTTGTTCTTTGACTGCTTCCTCAATTCTTTTATCTTCTTCTATTTGAACCTTCAATTTTGTGATCATTTGTTCTAGTTCTTGAGTGTCTTTTTTCTTATCTAGTTATGCTTGTAGTTTCTTGTTTTTCTTCTTTTCTCTTATGATAACTTCTATGGCACTCATTAATTCTTCTTGGAAGTCAACTTTTGCCTCTTCAATTTCTTATTCATATGATTCTTCATATTCTTCTTCGGAGTCTTCTTTATCAGAGTCTTATACTTCCATGAATAGAACTCTCCCTATTTCACTGTCACTGACTTCATCTTCATCTAATGATGAGATGTCTTCTTTGGTGCAAAAGTTTTTCTTGAAAAATTTCTTTGTAGTTCTTTTACCTTTATATGTTTGTCTATCTTTTGAGTAACCTTCATCATTTCTCTTTTTCTTATGAGGATATTTGTTAGAAAAATGACCAATACCATCACAATTAAAACAAATTAAAGGAAGCTTACCTCTATACCTACCGTTGGTTCCCTTATTCAATCTATTAACAAAGTTGGCCACTTCTTCATCATCTTCCGAGACGTAACTGTTGTTGCTATATTATTCTTATTCCTTTTTCTTTTTCTTTGATCTTTTGGATGCTTTGAAGGCTACTTCTTTTACATATGGATTTTCCTGTTCAGTTCTCATCTCATATGCTATGAAGATTCCATGTAGTTCGTCCATGCTTATTGAGTTTATATCCGATCTTTCTTCTAGTGCTGATATCTTAGGGTTGAATCTCACAGGAAGAGATCTTAGTATCTTTTGAACAATTACAGATTCTTTGATTTCTTCTCCCAATCCTATGATTGCATTCACTGTTTCATCGACTCGTAAGAAGTAGGTTGTGATATATTCATGTTCCTTCATTTTTAGTTGTTCGAAATGACCTCTGTAAGTTTGATGCTTTGCTTCTTCAACTTTTGAATCTCCTTCATAAATATTTCGAAGCTTGTCCCAAATCTCTTTAGCAGATTTACAATGTGCAACTCTGGTGAATACCGTATCACTGAGACCATTTAAAAGTGCATTTATGGATTTGGAATTATTGTCACCGAGTTTCACTGCTTTGTCATTTTTTGGTGGAACTGCTGATGTTGTGTATCCATCTACAATTGATTGCCAAACTTGAAATCCCTGTGCCTATATATATGCCTTCATCCTTATGCTCCAAAAATCATACTTTTGTCCATCAAACTATGGTATTCCATTTTTATACAAGTTGGTACTCTCCATGATCTACCTTTCAGTGGTTAAACTGATTTATGAAGGAACCTGTTCTGATACCAATTGTTGGATTAATGAGAGGGGGGGTGAATCAGTAATAGCGTAATAATAATCCCTTTTCTTCAAATGTTATATCAATGTAGAATTATTATCCAATAATGAGAAATAATAAATAAACAATCACACACATACACAACACACCAGTGTTTTATGTGGAAACCCAAATCGGGAGAAAACCACAGAATGCTTTTTCTTATATGTCTTGAAGAATTACATTCATTGGAAGCACCAACTTCCTTTGTTTTCTAGCTGCAACTGGAAGGAGGCTCCAACCCCCTAGTTTCTCAAGATACAACCTGAGGGAAGCCCCAACTCCCCAAATCTTTGGCTACAACTAGAAGGAGGCTACAACCCCCAATGTTCTCCAGTTACAATCGGAAGGTGGCTGAAACCACATGTCCTTGCCCTGTCCTACCACCCTGAACTAGAAGTAGAATGATGGAGCCACTGTCACACTATCACTGTGAGATATACCACTGTAAACCTATACCAATAAATCTGAACTATGCATCAACCTATACCTCAACCTGTAATCAACCTGTACCGTAAACAAGTGCATCAACCATGCACCAACCTGTAATCAACATGTACCATAAACATGTGCATCAACCATGCACCAACCTGTAATCAACCTGTACCATAAACAAGTGCATCCAACCATGTACCAAGTATGTTCCAATCATGTGTCAACTACTCATCAACTATGACTCATTAATATGTACCAACATCATCAACTATACACCTCATGTATGTGCACCAACTCATCAACTACTTGTCTCAACCATGTACTCAACATGTACCACAACCAAAAGCCATCATCAATTTTATCATCCAAATATGATTTGTAGCTCTGTAATAGACCTAGTGTATATGATCACATTCCTACAAAACTTCCTTAACTTGAAAAAAAAGATACTAGCATTTTCATCAAACTTTTCTTTAGTCTCACATGCCTAGTTTTGGATTAGTCAACAACTCTAACTTGAAGTAATCATAACTTTGAACCTATAATGTATAAAGAACTGAAACTGATACACGATTTTCTTCAATGTGTTTAATGCAATTATTTCAAGTTTCATGACTTGGAACCTCTCAGAAAAGGAGTTATAGAAAAAATGGCATACCTTGCTGAATTCTGGCTTACTCTAGAGAGCGACCTTGTAGAGTGTGCCCAACACAAAATATTTGATGAATTGATATGAAATTGTTACAAAGAATACTACATACTTTCCCCTAACCAACACATTTGGTATCACTAAATTTGGATCTATTATGAATAAGTTATGACGTTTTTACCCAAAACAATTGATTTTGACTAGTTTCGGGACTCGACAAAAACCCTATTTTCCACGGAATGTAACTCCAAAACTACAATGACCCACAAGCTAAAAAAAAATTCACAGATACTTGGATATGTTTTCTCACTTTTATAGAAATTTCAAGGTCTGAAACATTATAGAAAAAACGTTATAGCGAAAATGGTGAGATGACCTGCAAATAACATACCTTAGAAAGCACCATCAAAAGAATTTATCCTTCCTTGCATTTCGGCCTTCGTTTCTTCACCTTCACTCAGAATTCTAGTTTAGATATCCTTGGTTAACTCAAACACATATAGATATTAAATATGATCAAGTGTGATTCAAATGAATGAGCATTGCCTCTTATTTATACTCTCCAAGTAGCTTCCTTAAAAACATCTTCTAGGTCACTTGGCCCACTTTCCTTATTTTAGGGTTGGGTCCACTTTTAATTTCTCCATTAAATTTATTATTGAAATAATTTATTTTTTATTCAGTTTGAATTATAATATGCTCATCACTTCACTTTATTATTTACCTCTTAAAATCTCTTAAACCACTTTGACTACTTTGACCTTTTGGGGCTTCTAGATGACATATGAGGGTCCTCCAACTTCATAAGGCCATAACTCTCAAACCGTGAGGAATTATGTGATGTTCTACATACCACCAGAAATGGCATGACATGTACTATCCATATAGAATAGTATTATCTAAAAATATATCATAACTCATACTTTTACTCATCAAACAAACTTGGGTCCATTACCCAAACTTGGGGTCTCAAACTTCTCATGGCCATAACTCTCTAACCGTGAGGAATTATGTGACATTCCACATACCCCAGGAAATGGCATGACAAGAACTATCCATATAGGATAGTTTCCCTGACAAATTCACTTTCGTTCATCTCATTATTCAACAATTAAGCATGGGTTCTCTTACTCCACAAAGCGTCTTCCCTGAGGGATTTCACCATAAGGGGACCACTTTGGAGTTCATCCATATTTACTTCTTATCAACCATGACAAAACAATAATGTGTCATATTTAGATCAAACAATATTCGGTCCATTACCCAAACCTTTGTGCTACGGGGCTTTCTTCAAGGGTTGACATCAATGACAACCAACCTTAATCAACACCTTTGACATAAATGTCAAAGAAAACATGCTCCCCCTGAGTTGTTGCAGTATGTTTGGGAGGTATCAGGTGTTAAACCAATACAGACTCCCCTTAACAGGATGGACTTGCTTATATGTGAGATGGAATGACACCCATCTTTTGTCAGAGATATTCAAATGGTGTCTTGGCTATGGGTTTAGTAAAGATGTCTGCAATTTGTTCTGTGGTTGGAATGTAATGGACCTTAACAACCTGATTGGTGACCTGCTCTCTCAGAAAATGTTATTTTATGGGAATATGCTTGGTCTTGGAGTGGAGTATAGGATTCTTTGACACACTGATGGCACTAGTGTTATCACAATGAATTGGGATTGGTGCAACGTAGTTTACCTCTAAGTCTGCAAGTGTCTAAATCATCCATAATAACCGAGTGCAATAAGTAGTAGCAAAAATGTACTCTGCCTCCGTAGTTGATAAATAAATGGAAAATTGTTTTTTACTAAGCCATGCTACTAATGAGTCACCCAGGAAGAATTCTCCTCCACTGGTGCTTTTTCTCTCATCAACACAGTTTGCTCAATCTGCATCTGAATAAGCAGTTAACTGAAAAATTCTGATTTTTGTGATACCACAGACCATAAGTCATTGTTTCTTTCAAATACATGAATATCCTTTTGAAAGTTATCAAATGACTTTGTTTAGGTGCAGACTGATATCTTCCTACCATTCCAATAACATGCATTATTTCTGGGTGATATGTTGTGATATACAACAGGCCACCTATCATTGACCTATATGAACTTTGATCAACATCAGGTGAGTCATCATCCTTTCTTAATTTGCATCCAGTTACCATAGGTGTTCCCATTGGTTTAGAATCTTCCATTTGAAACCTTTTCAACATTTCTCTTAGATATTTTTCTTGAGAAATGAACATCCCTTCAGACCTATGAGTAATTTGCAAACCAAGAAAAAATGACAATTCACCTATCATAGACATTTTGAACCCAAAATCCATGGAAAAAGCAAACCATTTTACCAATGAATCCTTATTACATACGAAGATGATGTCATCTACATAGACCAACACATTGAGAAAATCATCATCCTCTATTTTGATATATAGATTGTTGTCAACAACTCCTCTCTTGAACCCTTTGTCTTTGAGATACATATCCAGTCTGTGATACCAGGCACGAGGAGCTTGTTTTAACCCATATAAATCTTTCTTCAGCTTGCATACTAAGTCAGGGTTATCATATAGTTCGAAACCCTTTGGTTTTTTCATATAGACTTATTCATTTAAATCTCCATTTAGAAAGGATGACTTGACATCCATTTGATAGACTATAAACCTTTTATGACAAGCATAGGCAAGAAATATTCTGATAGCTTCCAACCTTGCTACGAGCGCAAATGTTTCATCAAAATCCAGGCCTTCTATTTGAGCATAGCCTTTATAGACTAATCTTGCTTTGTTCCTGACAACTTGTCCCTGCTCATTCAACTTATTCTTAAAGATCCATTTGGAACCAATGATATTTTTACCTTTCGGTCTATGAACCATCTCCCACGTATTGTTTTTCTCAATTTGATCAAGTTTGTCATTCATTGCTTTAACCCAATGGTCATCTTTTCTAGCTTCATTAAAATTCTTGGAATCCAGCATGGATATGAAAGCTATATGTGATTGTTTGGTGTTTTTGATTAGCTTTCTCCTGGTTTGTACACCTTTGTCTTTTTCACCAATTATCTGACTTGCAGGATGATTCTTTTGAGTGATTATGGAGGAGTAATTTGAAGTTGTCTGTTGATTTGAGTCTGTCTGAGTATCTGTGTCTTCATCTAATTTAGAGTCTTCATTTTCTGATTCTTGGACCTGTTCAACTTCAGCTTTAGCTATGTTCTCTATAGAAGACTCATTACTCTACACCTCTCTTGCTGGGATTCCTTCATCAACTTTTATGTCAATACAGTAAACCATTTTATGCAGCCTCTTATTATAGCATCTGTATCCTTTACTGTTAGTAGCATACCCCAAGAAGATACCTTCATCAGCCCTGTCATCATATTTTCTAAGGTTCTCATCATTATTCTTTATGTAGCATTTACTCCCAAAGACTTTGAAGTATTTAATTGAAGCAGGTCTCCCAAACCATAGTTCATAAGGTCTCTTGTCACTTTGTGGTTTGAGGCGGGCTTTGTTAAGTACATGGATTGTTGTGTGTATTGCTTATACCCAGTAGGTTTGACCAATGTTCTTCTCATTAATCATTGACCTGGCCATTTCCTGCACTGTTCTGTTTTGCCTCTCAACTACTTCATTTTGTTGTGGAGTTCTTGGGATTGTGTATTCTCTCTTGATCCCATGCTTATCACATAATTCCTTGAAGTAACTTGACATAAAATCTCCTCCTCGGTATAATCTTACTGCCTTTAACCTCTTTCCTATTTGAGTCTCAGTTAAAGCCTCAAATATTTTAAACTTCTCAAATGCTTCAGCTTTTTTTTGAGAAAGGCAACCCAAGTATGTCTGGAGTAATCATCAATAATCAACATGAAGTAGTTTTCTTTCCCTATGCCTTCCTTTCTTGATGTTCCACATAAATCCATATGAACTAGTTGGAGTGGTTTATCTATTGACGTAAATATCTTGGACTTAAAATTTGTCCTGTTTATCTTTTCTACTTGGCAGGGTTTACACATTGAATCTTGGGGATTTGATATTCTCGGAAGATCTTTTACTGCCTTGAGATTTCTGATTTTTATTAAGTGGTCAAAGTTTAGATGTCCAAGTCTCTTATGCCATAACCAGCTTTCATCATGTTTTCATAGATGACATTCTTCTCTATTTTCTTTCAGCACATATACATTATTTTCTGTCCTTATGCCTTTGGCCACCACTTGTCCTGAGTTTATAGACTTTATCTTGTAGTCCTTGGACGTGAACACCACTTCACATCCTCTGTCACACATTTGAATTACACTGAGAAGATTACGTTTCATCCCATCTACAATTAGAACATCTTGGGATTTTCCTTTTCCATTACTTAAACTCACCATCCCTTTACCCTTTATTTTACCTGGAGCATCATTTCCAAAAGTTACGATTCCTGATTTGATTTCACTTAGAGATAGAAACTTACCTTTGTATCCCATCATATGTTTGGAGCATCCACTGTCTATATACCAAGGTTTCATTTTTCTTTGAGCTGACAACACTAATCCACACTTATCACTTTCTTTCTTCTTCCAAAACTTGACATTTTCACCAGGGGAATTCAAATCTGATTCATAGTTCTTTAATCAACAGTCAACAGATTTATGTCCATAGTTATGATAGATGTAGCATTCAATCTCATTGTTCAATAGGTCAAAATTATTTTTGTAGCGTTGTCTACTCATTGACTGTTGATTATTTCTTGACCTCCTTAGTTGCATGTCCCTAGACTTAATTTGGCAATTTGCAATCTGTGAAGGTTTGTTACTTGGTTGCCTCATTCTTTGTTGTTGCAAGTATTTATTCCTTTGAAATCTTAATTGCTCATGTCTAATTCTTAAGGAACAATTTACATCTTTGTGACCAAAGTTAGAACAATAGAAACAATAGCCATAGAAAAATTCTTTGTACCTGGAAAATGGTTGTCTTCTTTGAGAAAATTGATTTCTTCCATGTTGATGATGTCTTTTAGCAGGGAGCGCATTATTTCATTGTTCTACAGATTCAGTGCTGGCACCTTTTTCCTTACTCGTCCTGGGTGGTTGATTGTCTCCCTTTGTTTCTGCAGGTTTGTTGTTGTCATTGGTTGTACATTTGACAAACTTGATGGGTTCTTCGTTTCTTGTCTTGCCACTACTTGATCCCTCTTCATAACCCAAACCGGTTTTCAGCTTTGGATTCCTTTGCTGATTCAGAATGGTGGCTAATCCTTCTGAGGCTTTGATACTTGACAGATTCTGATTATACAAGGCTTGAAACTTCTCCATCTCTTTCCTAGTTTTTACTACTTCTTTTTCTAATGCTTCACATCTTGCCTTCTTTTCTGATAACTGTCATTTTAGAATGTCTTTGATTTTCATTTCCTCTTCTAATTCTACTTTTAGTAGGACACGGTCTTCATCAGGTCCTTTACTGTCTTTCTCAAACTGTATCAACAATTGTCTTTACTTTTTGTTCTTGATTCTTAGTCTGTCAATATCTTCCAGTGCATTAATCAGTTCTCCTTCCATGTCAACCACAACTTCTTATTCATTAACATCACTTCCTGTGTTGTTATTATCATAATCCTCTTTGGCCATAAGTATGAATTCATTTAGTTTATCTTCAATAGAGGAGTCATTGTCTTCATCGTCTGAAGGATCATCATCATTGTTTATGTAAATACTTTTCTTCTTAGAGTTATTCTCTTTAAAGAAATTTATGTGTTTTTACTTCTCCTCATCATCACATGTCTGATCCTTTCCTTTGTCGGGACATTTATTTGAAAAATGACCTATCCTACCACAGTTGAAACATTTGAAAGGTAGTTTGCCTTTGTATTTGCATGATCCCTTCTTTAGTCTCTTCACAAATTTTTCTTCAATTTCATCGGGCCTAGAATCCTCATTCTTGTCTGCTTTAAATGATGCTTCTCTGGAGGTGGGTTTATCTTTAACTATTCTCATTTCATATGAAGTCAATGTTCCTAGAAGTTGATCAAACTCCAAGGTTTTTAGATCATTAAGTTCTTCTATAGTAGAGACCTTCGGGTTGAACCTATCTGGGAGAGATCTTAAGATTTTCTGAGCTAAACAAGGTTCCTCAATTTTTTCACCAAGTGCTTTCATTGCATTTACCATTTCTTCTACTCTCATAAAGTATTTTCCAATAGTTTCATCTTCCTTCATCTTCAGTTGTTCAAACTGTATTCTGTAGGTATGAAGCTTGGTATCCTTTACCTTTTCATTACTTTCATAACTACTAATGAGTTTGTCCCACATTTCTTTGGCAGTTCCTAGGTGCATAACTTTTATGAATTCTGCTTCTGCAAGCCCACTCAAGATAGCATTCATATCCTTAGCATTGAAGATAAAATCTAGCTTGACATCTTTATTAGCTAGTACAACTGGCTTTACATAACTAGTATCTACCACATACCAAACATCTACACCTAAAGCCATTATGTAGGTTTTCATTCTAACTTTCCATATGGCAAAGTTTGTTCCATTGAACAGAGGGGCCTTATTGATTGAATTTCCTTCATGGCTTGACATGTTTAAGCTCTACGATCTACCCTTAGATAAAAGGGGTTGGCTTTGATACCAATTGTTGGAAAACTAAGAGGGGGGGGGGGGTGAATCAGTTGTTACCGTGCTTAAACAATTATGCTTATTTTAAACTCTTTACAAAGAACTCAATGACAATCACAACAATGCAGGGAAATAAGCAATAGCACATTCAACATCAGTCACACATATGAGATACATAGAGACAAATATTTCCTGAGGAAACCCATAAGGGGTAAAAACCTCTACTTCTTTATATGATAAGTAATCTTTACATTCGTTACATTATCATACATATGAGCACCAACTCATGATGAGGCTGCAACCTTTGTTTTCCAGGCTGCTACTTGCTGAGAGCGCCAACTCTTTGGTTTCTCTAGCACTAACTAGAAGGAAGCACCAACTCCCTGGTTTCTCTAGCACCAACTAGAGGGAAGCACCAACTCCCCAAGTGTTCCAGCACCAACTGGATGGAAGCACTAACTTCCAATCATACATGCACCGACCTGTAAAACAGAGAACAACATTTCTCCCTTGCACCACCTTGCCACCCTGGTTTCTCTGGCTGCAACTAGATGGAAGCTACAACTCCCTGTGCTCAGGAACACACTTGAACCTCTGAGGAAAACATTCCTCCCTCGCACCTCCCTACCACCCTGAAATATAAATCATTGTTACAAAAACTTGTTACAGTGATATAATGTTCATCAATGGCTTACCAGTTTCAACACTGTTCTACTACAGTGCCTTGCTCTGTCTGCCTCAGTGTCTTCCTGCACACCTCCTTGCACTTTGTGTTCTTCTACCTTTTATGCTCTATGTGCCATGTGCCTTCAATGCACCATTCCTCTTTTGTGCATTTATGCTGCTGCACTCTGTCTCCTTCTTCACACATCAATCACCCTTAACAGCAACAACACCCATCTCTTCTTTGTTCGGCATGCTTGTAGTCTTTGTTCTCCTTGTGCATGCAATATGTGCCATGTTTCTCCATTCTCTCACCTCACCAATCTCCTCCACATCAGGGTGTTTTTATCTGCTTCATGCTTCCACAAATGTCCCACTCATGAGTCATGTGCACACCCAACATCTATTCTGCATCGTCTCCCCTCTTTGGTCGTCTCCGCTTGATCATCATGGTAACTCTTCATCTTCTCTGGTGGTTCAATCCATGCATACAACATCACTAGGTGTTATGATGATATTCCTCAGTCTCTTTGGAAGTTGAGACTCTTCATCTTCTATGGCACAGTCGAGCTTATCCTTTCTGTTCCAGTTACATGCTTCAATGATCTTCCATCTGTCAATCGCCTATATGAACAGTCTTCCTTTCACTAGCAGATTCCTTGGGACTCTTCAGCTTCTCTAGAAATCACACTCAAGTCTCTTCCCATCCTTCGACATAAAACATTAGTGGTTTCTAGTAGTTACATTGTGAAGTGAAATAGTGGCCCTTCGATCATATTCAAATTCTCCTACACTGTTGGATTAAATTGGCAGGGTTTCACGTTTATCCCATATGCCCACTGGTTGTGACCGACCATTAAACAGTATATGAATTTCATGATCTCTCATCTCAGCATACCTGTGATACAAGATCTCGACACTTCAAGTTGCGATCACCAAGACTCCTAGATGGAGCTTAGCACCACTATCTTCTTCCCCTCATGTGACCACTCGTAGTAACCATAGGTTGCGCCAAAAGGCACTTCATATTTCATGAATGTATAACCTTCATCGAGCCTGATCAACGGTCGATATCTCTAATGATCCGATGGTCTTGATCTCATCATAATCTTGCATATCGCGGTTCTTGTGATGAAGGGTTTCGACACTCCAAGCCGCGATCGCCGAGACTCCGAGATGGAGCGTGATCAATGGTTGAGATCTCCAATGATCCAACATTCCATATCTCTTCACTATCTCGCATATCGCGATTCCTATGATGAAGGGTATCGATGCTCCAAGTCATGATCACCGAGACTTTGAGATGGAGCCTGATGAACAGTCGAGATCTCCAATGATCCAACAGTCCAAATCTCATTGCGATCTTGCATATAGCGAGTTGCAAGTTCATTCCTTTGACGCTCTAGTCAGCGAAATGTTAATCCTTCACCACATTTCCCTCTTGGATCAACTTTTACGATATTTATCATGATTTCGCAACTTCACAGGCCTTCTTCATGCTTGATCAATGGTCCACAATCCTTGGTGATCTGACAGTCCAGATATTTTTGTGATCTCGCATATCGCGAGTTAGAACCTCTTTCCTTTAGATTTCCCGATCTGTGAAACTCTGAAATAGAACCTTTGTCATTCACCACGTGTCCTTCTTGAATCACCTTTTAAGATTGGTATCGTGATTTCGTATATCATGAGTTTGAAACTCTTTTCTTTGGATTTCCTGATCTACGAAACTCCAAAAACCTTTGTCATGCTTTGACTATTTTCCTCCTTCTGAGCTTACACTGCTGATCTTTCCATTCAATCGTTGTTGTTCTTCTTCCTTGCCTACCTGTCTTTTGATCTTTCTTGCCTGCCTATTTTTCATCGTTGTTGTTGTTCTTGCCATCAATGACAAGCACTCTCTTCTTGTAAACATGCCAACATATTTGTCATGTATGTTAATGGATTATTCTAATATATATGATAACACTATATATTGTCACCATTTTCTTGTGTATCTTTGTTGTGGAGGACAAGTTGCAAGTATAAAACTTTGAGTTGTGTGCTCAATGGTGATCTTCATCAAACATCTGGACAAGGTAGGCTATTGTCCTTGTCTTGTTAGAATTTAATTTATAAAGCATATTTGATATTAGAGTTGATTTCTATGTGTCATTTTGTTTGTTGTGGTTTACCCCATGCCATAGGGAGATTTTCCTCATAAAAATAGTAAATGTTGGCACAGGGGTAGACCTGGGGTTTGACTCCAAGAGAACACCAACAAGCCCTAGCTACTAGCCCTTTTGGCAGCACCTGTGAAGTAGATGCAGTCTCACCTGAAGCAGATATGAGGGGGTTGCAGGACAAAAATGTCTAGAACCAAGGGGAATATCAAGTGGATCTAGTACAGAATAACATAGCATGCATATATCACTTATCAATAAAGATCTACTCCTCACAACTATAGATCTCATCTACCACATCAATGAAAATAACAATATAACAATGGCCAAGATCAAATCATCAATCACACATACGACACAAAATACACATGGTTCACCCTCTCTCTAGGGATACGTCCACAAAACTATGCTTATGATATATTAAGGTAAAGCATACAGTTCATGGCTGCACTCTCAGCTAGCAGATCTTCTTTATTCTTATCTCTTTATCTCCCCTTCCTGTGCATGCAGCTGCAAGACTCAATCTTTGCACCCAGCTGAAGATCTTACAATACCAGAAGGATCTCACACTTAGCTCTTCTCTCTGACAATACAATAATCCCTCATCACACAATACAACTAGATCAACAACAATATCGTACCAACCCAACCCTAGTCCTCTTGACCTTTATTTATACATTACAATCACTCACTGACAGCCTTAGGTCGAAACCTAGGTGTCAAAACCCTAGATACCAAAACCCTAGGTGTCCAAAACCTTAGATACCAAAACCCTAGGTGTCTAAAATCCTAGGTCAACTTGACCTGGATTTTCTGGGCTTCGCTAGCCTATCTTTCCTTCCTTCTCACGTGATGCTCCAAAACATCCAACGGTGGCTTTTTCCACTTGTTGAGTTCTCCACGATCCTTAATCCTTGGTGATTTTTCATCCTTGATCTCCTTGTCCAACGACTTGCTTTTTCGTACTTCACTCCATTTATTCTTCACTTTTTCCCACTTCAACCTAGTAATAGTCATTGTTTCCTCCCGCGCAGCTCGCATTTCACCTTTTCTTCAGTAATATTTACTTTCTTCCATAACCAAGGGCCAAAGGCCACCAACACTCATCGTGACTCATCCCGAGGCACTTTAGATCTGATCCTTATGTTTTACTTTGACTTTGGGATGCGGAGTGCAACCTTTAATTTATTCCTTATGCCTCCTCTCCATCCTTGTGATGACTATCTTTTCTGTGTCTGGTACCCAGTTTCAACTGCACCTGGTACCTAGACCCTTTTCTTCCTTCTTCTTACTAAGAGCTGCGAGGAAAATGGTTGTCATAGTACAAATTCACCTGAATCTCATTCACCAAACCTTCCTTCCATTCTCCTTTCAATGTCTTCAATTGTGCATATCCTCCTTCTGTAACATAGGCGATTTCATATGGCTCGAGCCAATGCGTTCTGAACTTCCCAGAATGTTTCAGGAACTTACTTTCATACACCAATACTAGATCACCTTGCTTGAATGCTTTCTTATTGATGTGCCTATCATGGTAGGCATTTTCTCTTTCCTTTTAAACATGTTGATGGAACCTTGCAATAAATCTTTCTTCTTCTAGTTCAACCAACTGTGCAAGTCTCTCGTGAATAGCACCAGTGTCATCCATGTCTGTAAAAGCAACAATTCTTAAGTTTGATACCAAATATTCTATTGGGACAACAACTTCAAGGCCATATACCAACTTGAAAGGAGTCTGCATTGTTAATTTCTTACAAGTGGTTCTATAAGCCCAAAGTACTGTAGGTACTCTTAAATCCCAATCATCCCTGTTCACACTGCAAATCTTCGTCAATGTTGTCTCCAAGATTTTGTTGAATGCTTCAACTGTTCCATTTGCTTGAGGATGATAAGGTGTGCTCTTCTGATGGTAGACTGCAAATCCCTCAGTCAGGGCTTCAACTGTCTTATTGATGAAATGTGTGCCTTAATCACTCATAAGGATCTTGGGGCATCCAAACCTGGTTATAATGTCATAAAATATGAAGAGCACAACTATATTTGCAATACAATCCTTAACTTCTCTTGATTCAACCCATCTAGTTAAGTATTATGTCGCAGTAATGATGTACCTTGCTCCTATGCGCTTTCCTGGTGGGTTTATCGGTCCCATGAAGTCAATGGCCCACTTATCAAATTATTGTAGGGTCAAATGCAATGCTAATGGAATTTTGTCTCTTCTGGATGGTTTCCCAACTCTTTGGCATACATCGAAGGCTTTGGAATAATCTTTAGGATCTTTGTGTAAGGTAGGCCACCAAAGGCCAACTCTCAGAACCTTCTGCGCAGTTGCTTTCCTTGCTTAATGTCCTCCTATGATACCTTCATGAGATTCTATGAGGATCAATGATCACTTTGCCTCCATAAAACACCTCCTTAATATCTCATCAGGTCCCATCTTGTATAGCTTTCCAGCTATAAGTGAAAAGTCTGCAGTGAGCACCACTAGTTGCTTCTTCTGGGGAATTGTATACTCACTAGGTTCCATTCCTGTTGATAGGAACTGGACAATGTCTATGAAATGGTCATTGATCATTCTAACGGCTAGTAGTTGTGCATCCAGTAGTGTATTCTCCAAATTGGTTGGCTCTTTTCCATGTTCCAATATTGACAAGTGGTTAGGACCTTTGTTCATTCTTCCTGGCTTAACCACGACTTCGAAGTCATATTCTTGAAATAGCAGCAACCATATGCATATTCTCCCCCCCAAAACTGGCTAGTTGACTAGGTACTTCAACTCAGAGTGATCCATAAACATTTTAAAGTGTCCTCCCAACAATTAGTGGCGGAATTTCTGCAACGCATACACCATGGCTAATCCTTCTCTCTCTATAGTGGTGTAATTAATTTTAGCCGTAGATAGATTTCTGCTAGCAAAAGCTAACGAATGGTCGATATCCCCTTCTCCAATTTGTGATAACATTTCTCCTAAGGCAATAGAAGACACATCGAAATGCACATGAAACTCCTTGCTCCAATCTGGGAAGACCAGAATAGGCGCAATAACCATCTTTTGTTTCAGTGTGTCGAAGCTCTTCTGGTATTCTTCTATCCAAATAAATTGTCAGTCTTTCTTCAAAATATTCTCCGTTGGCACAGTAATTTGGGCATATCCTTTGATAAATTTCCTATAATATCCAGTATGGCCCAGCGAAGTGCGCAGTTATTTGACCGAAGTGGGTGGTGGCAAATCAACTATAATTGCAATTTTGGATGGGTCGACTACTAATCCCTTCTTGCATACAATATGACTTAATAACACTCCAAATGGTAAGAAGAAGATGCAATTATTCATATTCAAATAAATTTGACACTGCCTACATTTTTCCAACATTATCCTTAGACATTCAATATGATTTTGCAACAAACTAAAAATAGTCCAGTCATCAAAATATGATTCTAGAAATTTATGCAAAAATTCTTTGAACGTTTCGACCACCACCCTAGAAAAGATGATTGGGGCATTCTTCAAGCCAAATGAAATTATTGTATACTAGTAGGATCCCCATTCTGTGGAAAATTTGGTCTTATGACAGTCCTCCTTGGAAATTTGGATCTGATGGTATCCTGAAAATCCATCTGTAAAAGAATACACCTCCTGGCCTCCCACGTTATCTAACACTTTGTCAGTGAATGGTGTGGGGAAAGGGTCATGCAAAAAAGAATTGTTAAACTTCCTAAGGTATACATAGATCCTGATCTCACCTGTCTTCTTGTCTTTCACCACCATAGGGCTAATCCACTCTGATTCTTCAACTGGTTATATAATCCCTACTTCCATCATTCTGTCGAGTTCAATATTCACTTTTTCCTTATATTTTGGGTTCATTCTGTAGGTTCTTTGATTGATTGTCTTCACATCTAGTTTCAAATGTATTCTCATGTCTCCGATAGGTCCATTGATACCCTTCAAATCAGTGAACTTGGTCGGAAACAAGTCCTGATATTTGTGCAACAATTCTGTAATCTTGTCAATGGTAGCAACATCCCAATAATCTCTGACATTGGCAATATTTGGTGTCTCCTATGTTCCAATATTGAATTTTTTAATCCTGAATGGCTATCCAATGAATGGTAACTCAAATCCTGGTCCTTCCACATCCCTTTGGCCTTCTGTCTCTACGATTTTCACCTTCCTTGGATCATCGTCTTCATCGGCATTGATGTTGTGATAGCTCTGTAGTTTCTGGAGGGGCACAATCCATTCATCCTCTTCTTGCTCCAAAGGGAGGCTAGATTCCTCTTCAAATACTTTTTGTATCACAATATGTAATGCTTGATCTACTGAAGGATATTCACTTTCAAATAAAAAGGTGGTTACAAAATTTGGAGTCATACCTTCCCAGTTTGCAGTGATGAGGCACAACTCTACTTGAAGGTACCAGTTGATAGGGGTAGTATCCAACATGTTAATGAATTTGTGCACCCATTTTTATTGAGGGACATCACTCCAGGCCTCTTAACAGCTTCGCACATGGTCCTTTGGTCGGCCTCGACCTGTGTACCTTACTTCACATCTTTCTGCTTGTGCTGAGAACCACGCTGTCATCAAAGTACAACATTGTATCCAGTCTGTGATATTACTTTTGTGTGTCCCCCACCATCTTTCTAGTGTGGCTTTCAGGGTCTCATCCATTTCCAACAATCTTTGTTGTGTTGGTACACTTGTTTCAAAGTCTGATAGGAAGGCTTCTAGAGGATTCAAACCATCAAATGTGGGTAAGTTACTTATTGTTGTGTCAATCCAGCGAACTTCTCAAGTTAATCTAGCACATATTCTTGTAGATACTTCATACATTTGGTTCTTCCAGTTCTCTAGTGCTTCTTATGAATCTTATGAACATGTGTTGTCACTTCGCCAACTTAGGTTCCCATCCATTGTAGGATTAATGTAATCATGTTGTCTGGTTGTTAATTTGTATATGTTTTCCAGTTCGTATGTGCAGTCTTCCTCTCTGATGGGTTTTGTGTATCGCTGAACTTCATATGGATCTAAAGGTGCAATGACCCTAAGGCCATCTTTCTCAAATTTCATATGTCTCTTCTTTAGATCAACCAGAGTGGAATTATTGAAGGCCCAATCAATTCCTAACAATGTCGGGTAAGGGCAGTTGTCATCAACAATTTTAATGACCTCAAAATCTACAAAGGTCCTCACTTCATCAATTCCCACAGGGAAATGTTCCAATCATCCAAATGGGTTGACATCTTGTTGGTTAGCCATGAGAAGCCTAATAGGGGAATAGCTCAGCTTGGTTTTTCCCATCAGTTCCCATGTTTTCTTCATCATGACATTAACATCCGACCCTAAGTCGAGGACCACATAGTCTATGTCATACTCTCCTATTTGAGCATTCAAGTGTAATTATTTATTTTTCCTTCTTATTATTGCAATTTGGTGTACTACCATATTTAGTAAGGGGTCTATCTTTCCTAGCTCGTATTGTCTGATCAAATTCTGTATTTCTTTTACAACATTCTCATCTTGAATCAATTTAATACAGGTATATAAAAATTCCACAAGCCTGCTTACCTCTTTTCCTTCTTTTGGTGAAGTAGACTGATCAAATGCCAGAGGCATTCCATATTCTCTTACTTTTGGTCATGTATTTGATGAAGAGCCTTGATCTTCTTTTAACTCTCTTCTTGCCTCCTCGAATATTTGTCTTTCTTTCTGCGCATCAAACGTTTGGGTCTTCTCCATAGCTTTCCTGGCTCCTAAGTCTTTTGTAGTCTTTCCTTGGGTCATTCTATCTTCTCCTATAGAAGCACCTCCTCGAGTAATAAAAATGACTCTAGGGTCTGCTCCATGAGGTTCAGCATATATCAGTTTCACTTGCGGATTCTGTTGGGGTCCTCGTCTTTCTTGAAGCTTAGATAGCAACATAGGAAATTCCTCTATAACATACTCAAAAGAGTTGCAATAACTACAGGTGGTACAAGGGTTCTAACAGTCCCTTGAAAAGTGTCCAAGCTATGCGCATTTATAAAAAATTATCTGTCCTCAGCCTCGGCCCATACCTCCTCCTCCTCCTCTTCCTCTAAATCCACCATGAGGGTTTAAGTTTCCTCTTCCTCGAGAGTTGTACTGCATAGTGTTTGCTTCTTGCTATACTTCACCTTGGATATTTTATATGTCACTTGACCTTTCATGCATGATATCATAGGCTCTATAATCCCTATCATCATGCCCTACTGACTTATAGAATTTGCAATACAAATTTGTGGTTGTCTGAATGTATTTTTGCATGTAATAGAACTCACTAGGGAGATGTTTGTTTCTGCATAATTTGCAACAGGGTAATGTGACTTTATTCAAAGGACTCAGAGCTCCAAAGGCCAAGTATTCATGAAATAGGGGACAATGCTCCTTGTCATGGCCTTCTAATTTTCATCTCACACACCAGATGTCTTCTCTTTTGTCTTTTCCCTTGTCTTTCTTCATATCCTTGACCTGTAGAGACAAACTATTTAGTTGACTCATGATTTCTCTTATAGCTGAGATGGATTCTCCCATAGGGGTTGATTCAATATTCATGGTGATCTCCAACACCTCATCCTGTGAAGAAATATTCTGTTGCATCAGAGGGACTCTAATATGTGGTAACAAGGCAGTGATGAAACATTCCTTGTTCTGCTAATCGGGGATCTAAAACATTAATCGACCTGTTAGGGTCTTGAATCTCTTATCGAACTCCCAGATAGGTTCTTCTACCTTCTACTTGATCTCTTTCAACTCTATAATACATTGTGACTCTGACTTAGGTTTATGAAACTCTTCAATCAGTGCATTCTTTATCTCATTCAGTGGCTTAGGCTGTGCAAGTCCTTGGACAAGTTTCATGTACCAGCTCAGTGCGTGATCCCTTAGTGTAGTGCTGAACTGGGTTCTTTTGACAGCTTCGTCGGTGACATTTTTAATGTTCCATATGGCCTCACACAGGAACTAGTGTTGATCCGGATCTTCAGATCCATCTCCCCTAAAGATAGGGAGCCACATCTCATCTTACATAGAGTTTCCTAGGTTTCCTGTCTGAGTATAAGCTGAGTTTCTAGTAATAGCACTCTGAGGACTATGGTGGCTCTAACTATTCTGATGTCTTAGTGCTACTGAAAAAATAGGAGGATTAATAGTACTTACTTCAGTAGTTTGCATAGTTCCTGAAGTTTCTAGCTCATCCCAACAAAGTTCTTCAGCTTCCTCTTCCTCTGCTCTAGGGGGTTCTGAACATTCTTCATCTATCAGATGCCTCTTCTCCACTGTAGAAACCCTCTTCTCTGTAGTTTTTCTTAAATAGGTCCTCAAGGTGAACCCATCTGAATACTCTCCCACTACACGTATGCCCATCTTTTGTGTCACTTCCGCTGTCCAAACTCTTAAACATTATCCTTTTCAAATTCAACTAATCTACTGTATCTTCAAGACATTCTTTTCATGGAACAACATCTTGATTCTCAACTTTAGAAAATGTAAAAAATTTCCTCTATGTCCCTTGAAGAAGTATCTCTCAACTTGGCTATACGACTCAACTCTATCAACAACAAACTCAGTGATATACCCTCCAATGGTGCTATCGAACCAGTGATCTACTTCTCTTGATACGATGTTATTAACTCCCTTGACCCTCTTGATCAATGTCGATGTCCAAACAATAGGAGGTCTAGATTTGATCTCGAACTGAGTATCGGATAAACTAGCTAACCACTCGTATAGATCTTGATGGATCCCTCCAAAGAAGATCTTGTGTATTTCGGTAAAGATATATTTCCCTAGCCAATCCTTTGTACTAATATTAGGGTTTTTGTTTTGGGCTTTAGCGAAGTCCTTATCTTTCTCCTCTATCCACTTTTGAGTCTTGGTCTTTGATGGAAACCACCTTGACATTCCCTAAAAAGATTCTTGTCCTGACAATGGAACCAATTGTTGGCACAGGGGAAGACTGTTGGGTATGTGTTATATTATTTGCACGAGTAGTAGTGTCACCTACCTCGCGAAATGTGTCATGTATTTAGGTGGTTTTTTGGCACATGGTTTTTGTCGATGGTTTTCTATTTCTGGTTAAGGAACTAGGGTTTTGTACTAATCCAGTTCATTGGGTTAGGGTTTTGGATGCCGCTGGATCCTATATGTATATTGTATTTTAAACAATGCAACACAATGAATGAATATATAATATGTTGGTTTTCCCGGTTTGGGTTTCTAGGGGAAAAATATCTGTGTAATGTTTGTATTTGCCATTGTATCTTTTCTGTTCTTTTTTGAATATCTGTTTGCAGTATATATTGTACAAGGTTAGGATTTACATTTTGTATCAGAGCTTTATTAGCTTTAGGGAGACGCCTTTGTGGTCAAGGGTTTGGCTCAGGACTGTGATAATCCTTGTTACAGTGGGAGATCTGTGGTATTGTTTTTCAAGTGAAAAGAAATGGCAAGCAATTCGAATATGGAGATCGAGAAGTTTAATGGGAAAATATTTGAGCTGTGGAAGCTCAATATGGAAGATCTTTTGGTGGAGAGAGATCAGTGGATCGTGGTAGATCCAGGTACTACACCTACAGGAACTTCTGCAGATGACTGGAAAAAGATGGATCGGAAGGCAAAGAGAACAATATGACTGTGTCTCTCTGATTCAATATTACTTAATGTGTCAGAGGAAGCTATAGCCAAGGATTTATGGGAAAAGTTGGGGAAGTTGTATCAGTCTAAGTCCATGGTAAATAAACTATTCCTAAGAAATAAGTTATATAACTTGAGGATGAAAGATGGAGACTTGGTGGTAGAGCATTTGAATGCCTTCAATACTCTGCTAAGTCAGTTAGTATCTGTTGAGATTAAAATTTTAGATGAAGATAAATGTATCAATTTGTTGTGTTCTTTACCAGACTCGTGGGATAGTCTGGTTGTGGCCATAGGTAGTAATACAACTTATTTGAAGTTTGAAGAAGTGGTCTCATCCTTGTTGTCGAGGAGATGAGACGAAAGAATATAGAAGGCCATAGCACATACACATTATTTGCAAGAGGGCGTTCCCAAGAAAGAAATAGATCTAATTTCTCAAGTGGGAGATCTAAGTCTAAGGGTAGATCTAAATATTCTGGAAAGTTTGTAAGGGTATGTTGGAGGTGTGGAAAAGAAGGGCACTACAAGATGCAGTGTAGATCCAAAGTTGAGAAAAAGAAGGGATCTAAAGAATCTTCTTCTACAGAAGAAAAGACCTCCAAAGAAGAAGGAGGGGATGTGTACTTGGCCTCTTCAAGAACACATGCAGATCATGAGGCATGGTTGATTGACTCTGGTGCATCCTTTCATATGACTCCCCACAGGGAGTGGTTCTGTGAATATGAAAAGTATGATGGAGGTAATGTTTTCTTAGGTAATGATTCGACAACTAGAATCGTAGGAAGAGGAAGGGTCAAGTTGAGGCTCATAGATGGAAGGATTAGAACACTGCCTGGTGTTTTTCACAGCTCAAGTATGGCCAGAAATTTGATTTATGTAAGAAAAATGGAAGATGTAGGGGTAAAAACAATTTTTGAAAAGGGAACTTGCAGGATGGTTTGAGGAGCAATGGTGTTGATGAAGGTTGTTCGGTTTGGAACTCTATATAATCTGATAGGAAGCACTATTAGTGATGGGTGTAATAGCTCCATTGTTCCTAATATTGGAGTTGAAGAAGAAAGAACTCCTACAGTCTCTGGAGAAAAGGTTATGATGTGGCATCAAAGACTGGGGCATATCGGAGAGAAGGGTCTTCGACTACTACATGGTAAAGGTATGGTTGAAGGTATGTCTAACTACTCTCTAGATTTTGATTTCTGTGAACATTGTCTATATGGGAAGAAAAATCAGGTAAGATTCCCCTCTGGTGCAATGAGGGCAGAAGGAATTTTACAACTAGTTCACAGTGATGTTTTTGGACCTGTGTCGGTCCCATCATTGGGAAAATTTGTGTACTATGTCTCATTTATATATCACTTCTCGAGGAAAACTTAGATATATTTCCTCAGGAAGAAATATGAAGCCTTTGACAATTTTAAATAGTTTAAGGCTCTTGTTGAGAATCAAACAGAGAAAAGAATTAAGGTGCTGAGGACAGATAATGGTGGAGAGTTCTATGGGAATGAATTTGAATAATTATGTAAGAAGTGTGGTATAGAAAGGTAGAAGACTACTACATATACACCACAATAGAATGGAGTTGCAGAAAGGATGAAAAAGACGTTGATGGAAAAAGAAAGGTGCATGCTCAGTGGTGCCGGGTTAGGGCAAGAATTCTGAGTAGAGGCAGTGGGTACTGCATGTTATCTGGTCAACAGATAACCCTCATCAACGTTGGGTGACAAGACTCCACAATAGGTATGGACTGATAAGAAACCTTCTCTCACACATCTTAAGGTATTTGGATGCGATGCATATGTTCATGTTCCAAAGGAAAACAGGAGTAAGCTAGATAAGAAGGCTGAAAAATGTATCTTTATTGGATATAAACATGGTCTCAAAGGTTATAAGATTTGGAACCCAGAAACTAAGAAGGTAGTGTATAGCCAAGATGTGGTATTTAGAGAAATGAAGGATGTTGTTAAACAGGAAGTCCTACCAAGTAAGGAAGAACCAGAGAAGATAGAGTTTGATTTAAAGGATGATGAATCAGACTCTACAGAGGAACATGAATTAGAAGAATAAGATCCTCATACTCCAGTATTGAGGAGATCGTATCGAGAAAGAAGGCTACCGGAAATGTATAGTCCATCTGATTTTCGTTCAAATTTTTCTTTGTCTATTACTGATGATGATCCTAGAATTGTCAGAGAGGCAGTGGATTCAGAGGATGGAAATATTTGGAAAAGGGCCATGGAATAAGAAATGGCATCTTTGGATAAGAATGAGACTTGGGTTCTAGTGGAGTTTCCAACTGGAAGAAATCCCATTGGAAGCAAATGGGTATTTAAAAAGAAGCTAAATGTAGAAGGAAAAGTGGAGAAATACAAAGCTCGGTTAATAGCAAAGGGTTATTCCTAGGTTGAGGTAATTGATTTTGGTGAGATTTTTTCTTTTGTTGCCAAGTTAACCTCTATAAGATTTTTGTTATCTGTTTTTTCTGCATTTTATTTTGAAGTAGAATAGATGGATGTGAAGACAACATTCCTGCATGGGTATCTGGAAGAAGAAATCTTTATGAAGCAACCAGAAGGTTATGTTGTGAAAGGAAAGGAGGAGATGGTATGCAAGGTGAAAAATTCCCTGTATGGTTTAAAACAATCACCAAGGATGTGCTATCAAAAATTTGATACTTATATGCTAGGACTTGGCTTCACAAGAAATAAAGAGGATCATTGTGTGTATTCTAAATTAATTGGTGATCATTTGATTTATTTGGTCTTGTATGTGGATGGCATGTTGCTGATAGGAAATAAAAAGGAGATTATCCAGGATGTGAAAACTCAGCTGTCCTCTAAATTCGACATGAAGGATCTTGGTGCTTCAAATTTCATTTTGGGCATGGAAATTAAAAGAGATCGAAAAACGAGGAAAATCTGGTTAAATTAGAGAAAATATGCCGAGACAATATTACAGAGGTTTAATATGCAGGAATGTAAACCGATCAAGGTTCCTATTCCTGTTGGTGTAAAGTTATCAGTGGATCAGTGTCCCAAGACACATGAAGAAGAGAAGGACATGTCTCATGTTCCATATGTGAGTGCAGTTGGCAGTTTGATGTATGCAATGGTCTGTACTAGACTGAACATTGCACATGCAGTGGGAGTTTTGAGCAGGTATATGTCAAAACTAGGGAAGGAGCATTAGACAGCAATAAAAGGGTTTTCAGGTATTTACATGGCACTGCTAGCTATGGATTGTGCTATGAAGGAAGATCGGTATTGGACAGAGTGGTCAATATACATGGCTTTGTGGATGCAGACTGGGATGGAGATTTGGATTGTATGAGATCTACAAGAGGGTATGTGTTTAACCTATTTGGAGGAGAAATAAGTTGGATGAGAAAAAGACAGGCTGTAGTGGCACTTTCAACTACAGAATCTGAATACATGGCAGCCACTCATGCAAGTAAGGAAGCAATATGGTTACAAAGATTGTGTTCAGGTATTGGGTTGGTACAACAAGATGTAAGGATAGAGTGTGAGAGTCAAAGTGAAATTTTTCTGGCGAAGAACCCTGCTTATCATTCAAAGACAAAGCACATTGATGTTCAATATCACTTTGTGAGAGACATGATTGAAGAAAATAACGTAGCACTGATGAAGGTGGACAATTTGAATAATGTTGCGGGCTCATTAACAAAATTTGTGAGCACTGAGAAGTTCTCTTGGTGTAGAGGATCCATGGGCATTGTTGCCCTAGATTTTTTACTATGTAACCCTGTAACCCCCTGTATGAAAAGAAAAAAACAAGTGGGAGAATGTTGGGTATGTGTTATATTATTTGCATGAGTAATAGTGTTTTTGCCTTGGGAAATGTGATGCCTACCTCAAGAAACATGTCATGTATTTAGGTGGTTTTTCGGCACATGGTTTTTTCCGATGGTTTTCTATTTTCGGTTAAGGAATTAGGGTTTTGGACTAATCCAAGTCATTGGGTTAGGGTTTTGGATGCCACTAGCTCCTATATGTATGTTGTATTGTAAACAATGTAACACAATGAATGAATATAGAATATGTTGGTTTTCCTGGTTTGGGTTTCTAGGGGAAAAATATCTATGTAATGTTTGTATTTTCCATTGTATCTTTTATGTTCTTTTCTGAATATTTGTTTGTAGTAGATATTGTACAAGGTTAGTATTTACACAGACCCGAGGTTCGGCTCTAAGAGCGCACCAACAAGCCCTAGCTACTGGCCCTTTCAATAGCACCTACGAAGCAGATGCAGTCTCACCCGAAGCAACTATGAGGGGGTTGTAGGACATAAATGTCTACAACCAAAGGGAATATCAAGTGGATCTAGTACAGAATAACACAACACGCATATATCACTTATCAAGCTAGATCTACTCCTCACAACTATAGATCTAATCTACCACAACAATGCAAATAACAGTATAACAATGGCCAAGATCAAAGAATCAATCACACATATGACACAAAATATACGTGGTTCACCCTATCTCTAGGGCTACATCCACAGAACTGTGCTTATGATATATTAAGGTAAAGCATACAGTTCTTTTCTGCGCTCTCAGCTAGTAGATCTTCTTTCTTCTTCTCTCTTTCTCTCCCCTTCCTGTGCACCCAGCTATATGACTCAATCTTCACACCCAGCTGAAGATCTTACAATACTAGAAGGATCTCACACTTATCTTTTCTCTCTCACAATACAATAATCCCTCATCACACAATACAACTATATCAACAACAATATCGTACCAACCCGACCTTGGTCCTCTTGACCTTTATTTATACATTACAATCACTCATTGACAACCTTAGGTCGAAACCTAGGTGTCAAAACACTAGATACCAAAACCCTAGGTGTCTAAAACCCTATATACTAAAACCATAGGTGTCTAAAACCCTAGGTCAACGTGACCCATGTTTTCTGGGCTTCACCATCATGTCTTTCCTTCCTTCTCGCACGGTGCTCCAAAGCATCCAACGGTGGATTTTTTCTCTTGTTGAGTTGTCCACGATCCTTCTTCTTTGTTTATATGTCATCCTTGATCTCCTCATCTAACGGCTTACTTTTTCGTACTTCGCTCTGTCTTTTCTGCTCTTTTGGCCACTTCGACCTAGTAACAGTCACTGTGTCCTCCCGTGCATTTCTCATTTCACCTTTTCTTCTGTAATATTTACTTTCTTCCATAACCAAGGGAAAACAGTAAACTCACCACTTCTTGTTGCAACCACTTTATTATTTAAATAATTTCTCTTTTCAACCACTTTGACTACTTAACTATTTAAATAATTTCTCTTTACTCACAACTTCTTGTTGCAACTAAATTTTGTATAATTGGTCAATTCATAACTTATTTTCCCTTAACTAACTTTTTGTTCCAACCACTTTATTATTTAATTTCTTTATTGGTCAACCACTTTGACTATTCAATCTTCTCATCACAACTATTTTACCATAATTACCAAACTCACAACTTCTTTTTGCCACTAAATTATTTTTAATTATTTTCTTAATGCAACAACTATACCCATGATTAACTCCTAGTTACCATCAATTTGACTAGTACAATTCTTCTAGGAGATTCTAGAATAATTTTACTTCTTTGACCTTCTATATAACTCATGAGGGTTCTCCAAATTCACATGGCCATAACTCTCTAACCGTAAGGAGTTATGTGACATTCCACATATCACCAAAAATGGAAAATGTACTATCCATATAGAATAGTATTACATGCAAATATACTAATATCCATACCATTATACATCACCTTAACCATATTTTTGTGCTACCAAAATTCGCTATTGGAATTCTCCAAGGGTTGACATCAATCTATAATATCAGTCTCCAATGGTTGACATCAATGACAACCAACAATCCAAACCAACTTTCCATCAACCTAAGCCAATTGTCTGACAATATCACTGTACTATCATGAAGTTTTCACTTCTGCAACTGATCAATCTATCATACTGTACTTATGCTAACTGAATGCTCTGAATCTATCTACTCGAACTCTGCAAGCTACTCAAAGGATGGTTCTCTAAACTGTCTCAGATACTGTATAGACTCCCTCTATCTAATATTCATATTACCTAGGATTCTCCAAGTGGGCTAGATAAAAAAAATACCTTTCTGATGTAATCATCATCCTTGTTGGTAGAATCAACATCTCTCTGAAATCTGACTTCTTTCTTTCTATATGTGGATTCATATTGCACTACAATTCTCGAAAGTACAATATGTTGAACCCGTTCTTTATTCATATGATATTCTTTTCTTTATCATACTACTACAAATACGGTGATCTCTGGTACTTTCTCTTTCTTTACCTTCTCTTTATTATGATCTTTCTCTGCTACGAATTTTGACAATATGGTTCTTGAAACATGTTCTTCTTTTTCTTTATTTCCTTGTATTTCTTGAAATATGGTAAGTCTTTTAGTTTCTGGAGTCTATTATTCTTTCAATTGATTTTATCAAACAATTGTATATTTTGCAATTTCTAGGACTTGCTCTATATTCACTTGCTTTTCTTCTTGTTCTCTTCTTTTCCAAGTCTTGGTGTATATAATATATACTTATTTCTTTATGGATGACATTGTTACGCTTCTACAGTTCCGGGATATATGACCATAGTTGTGGCATTTGTAGCATTCAATATTCTGTGGGACCATATAAGCATTTCTTGCTTGAACATTTCTTTCATAAGCCCTGCAATCTGCAACCTTATGTCCAAAGTTAGTACAATAAAAACAATGACCATAAAATAAATTTACATACCTGGGAGTGAATTATCTTCTTTGTGGTGTAGTCCTTCTAAATTCTTTCCTTGAATAATCATGATCACGATTGAGGCTTCTGTGTGGATTGAATGTGGAGGGTCTTCTGTTGTATTCTTCTTGAGTCTTTTGCACTTAGAGAATGTTCTTCTTTAGGGGCTTGCACTCTTCTTTATTCATCAAACCTCTGATGGATTTTGCATAAGTCTTTGGCTTCTCTTCATTCTTTATTTCTGGTACTTCAATTGATGATGTGGATGCTTATTTCTCTTTAACGTTCTTACTGAGTTGGATGACTTTGACTCTTAGTGTGACAACTTCTTCTTCAATATTTTCAACCTCTTCTTGTTTCTTCATCATCTGATACTTTATGAATTATTTTGTTCTCTTTGCTTCTTCAAGTTGGATCTTTAATGTAATTGTTTCTTCTTCAAGTCTTTTCTCTTCTTGACCAAAATCTTCCTCAAGCTAGTTTATATAGTTAGTTCTTTCCTTAAGATTATCTGTTAGTATCATTTCTCTCTTTGCTGCTTTTTCCTTTTGTGCTACTATGCTGGCTTCCAAACATTGCTTTTGATATTCTAGATTTTATTCAATTATTATTTCCTCTTCTAGATGAGATATTAAATTCTTGATGACATGCTAAGCTTCTTCGGAACCTTGAACACTTTTCTTTTGATTCATCAATTCTTTCTTAAGTGACTTGTTTTATTCCCTTTCTTTATTTAGTTCATCTAAAGCACTAATCAATTCTGCTTCATAATTGTCTTCTATTTCAGTTGGTTTTTTTGTTTCATTACCTTCAGTTTTCAAATAAAGGAATTCAAATTCAAGATGTCTGCTCTTTTCACAATTAAAGAAAAATAGCTCACCTCTGTTAGCTTATGTCACTTCACAATCTTCTTCTTATGAATCTATCTGACATGATGAGAATATTTATTCATGTTTTGTGCCTGTATATTCTTTATCAAACTCTAACTTTGTGATGGGATAAAAATAGATATCATGTAATTTATCCCAAATTTATTTAGTTGATGAAAATTTTCCCACTTTTTCCTTTGTTGAATCACATAGTCCTTCCATGATCAAATCCATTACCATTTTGTTATTTCTCTTTTATTCCTTCTTGGTTGCAGTCTTTGGTTTCCTTGTACCATTGTATGCTGTCACAACTGACTACCAAATATCATATCCTTGTGCCTTTAACAAGGCTCTTGTCCTTATGCTCCATATCTCATACTCCAGACGATTCTGATCATTAAACAATGGTACTCCATTCTCATAATAATCCATGACCTCCTTCCAGTGGTTAAACAATTTCTTGAAGGAACCGACTCTGATACCAATTATAGGATTACTGAGAGGGGGGTGAATAATTAATAAGAAATGTATACCACTTATTAATCATTTTAATGACAATGTATATTCATTTAACTTATTCAACAATGTTCATCAATTCATCATTAATGTGTTATTGCATCATATATCATTAAAATCCATCAATGCATAATAAAAAATAATAGACACATCCAAAAATACACAGTACACTAGTATTTTACATGGAAACCCAATGTGGGAGAAAACCACATAATTTTTTTCTTATATTTCTTTAAGAATTACATTCAAGGAAGCACAAACTTCCAATTCTCTAGATGCAATTGGAAGGAGGCTCTGACCCCCTATTTTCAGGCTAAACCATGAGGGAAGATACAACTCCCCAATTCTCTAGCTACAACCAAAAGGAGGCTATAACCCCCTATGTTCTCTGACTAAAACCATAAGGTGGCTACAACCACCTATCCCTGCCCCATTCTTCCACCCTAAAATATAAGTGAAATGATGAAACCACTACCACACTATCACTGTGAGATATACCAATGTATACGTATACCAATCTATACCAACAACCTGTAACCAACCTGTGCCACTCTCGTTTAACCAACCTATACCTATACTCATCTGATACCAACAAAATTCAACAGGTATGCGAATTTTCTATGTTGCAGCGCACGTATGTATGTGCCCTTTCTATATTGCAGCCCATGTATGTACACGACCTTTCTATACTACAACCTGCGTACACCTTCTGAGGGCTAGGATTTTTACCTTTCTGAAACTATGACCCTTTTCTTCCACTGTCACATCAACCTACAACCTGTGCCAACCTGTACCAATCAACCTGTACTATCAACCATGTAAATCAATCACTCACACAACATGTACCATTACAAGTGCATCAACTATGCACATCATAATACGTCATAACCATCATCAATACCAATATGTGCTTTTACTAATATATCAAGATATCTATGCCACACCATACATATACCATGTGTGAACAATACTTCTAGAAAGTTCCTCTAAACATATACCAATATGTACCAATCATGTGTCATAAAGACTACTAGCAAGTGCCTCTAACAATGCACCAAACATGTAACAATCATGTATCAACAAGTCAAACTATGATTCATCAAGATGTACCAACATCACCATACCATACACCTAATGTATGTGCCAACTCATCAACTATATGTCCCAACATGTATCTCAACCATATACCAAGACATATACCAATGTAACCAACACAAGTCCTTTATCAATACATCACACAATACATGATCCAAATACCATAAACCATTACATCAAACCATGTGACAATAACTCACTGGTATGTAGCCTCAAGTGTGTACCAATCATATATCAATACCACTAACAAAATACTCTCACAATGTACCATAATATATGTTGGGCCCTTTATTTTTGGATCAGAAGCTGTGCAAGAAGGACTACATTCCCAGTTTTGGTCTAGTACAAGTTGTGCAGGCTACAAAAAAGATGGACATCAAAGCAAGGAGAAGTAACCGAAATCAATTGCGAAAAGGACAATGCAACGCTAGCAAGGAAAAAGAAAGTGCAATATAACAAGAAATCATGCGAGCTCAAAGCCAGAAGACATGACTTAGCTTATATATATGGATGAATATGACTGTAAAGGGTTGGTGTCATAATTGTAAAGGGTGGTTCGATCATGACTATAAAAGGGTTGTTGTCTTTTTATTGTTGTCTATTGTTGAGAAGTCGGGTTTGGGTTCTATAAATGTAATCTGTACACCATTTTGGGAAATAGAGCTCTGTGACATGGGTCCAAAGCCAGGAGTATGACTCATAAAACAAATTTGTATCTTTGAGGTTGTAACTGAGAAAGATCTGAAGATAATATATGAAGAAGGATCCAAAATTTCAAAATATGTTGCATCATTTTGTGTTTATACTTCTTCATTGTATCATTATAGTACTTATTTATGCTTCATAAGTTCCACATGATGTTTTTGTGTTTGAATTCTTTCCACAACCTAAGTAGCTTCAGTTCTTGTGTATATGAGTTCAAATTTGTTTTGCAGTTAGTTTGTCTTTCGTAAGACCATGATGAATCTTGAAGGTTCTGTGAACCCTCCTAAGTATTTTCCTTTCCCTTCCCCATCATTTTGTCTTAGACATTCTTCGAGTAAGAATTCTTCTATTTGGAGGATATGAACATGCCATCTCTCTAGAATACACGATACTTTTTGTTGGTAACCTGAGAAGGACCCTGGTCTTATCAATTTTGTGCCAACAAAATGGTTTTGTTGTCGAGACCTGCATTAAAAGGGAACTTGTAGTGAGGAGGCTTCCATGGATTCACAGGTCTAATATTGACCAATGGTGGGAGAGAAATTGTGATGCCTTCATATGGAAAGAAGTGGAGCTGAGAAGGAAATCTTTGAAAGATACTCAATAGGAAGTCTTTTACTCATAAAGATCGAGCGACCATTACGAGATATTATGGGTTAACTTCCCAGAATAACTTTTCCACTGGATAGATAGGCTCTAAGAAGCTCCAGAGTTCCAAGAATAATTCAAGAGGAACTTTACTTGGGATACATAAAATATTGTAGCACTACATCGATTGGATCATCCAGTCATGCACACGATTGATTTATGGGTCAGTACCACATTAGAGAGATACATTATTGATTTTGCAGCTGAGAATCACCAGTATTTCTCATGAGTAGAGGCGGATTTCAAAAAAGATGCAAGGGGAAGACTTTTGAGAGGAATCCCCCTGTGGATTAAAGTTTTCTTGATGGAAGAGGGGATGTTGACTATGTCCCTGACTGAGATGGCAGTGTAAACACCATCTCTTTGGTTAGGGTGAGTTTGGGGTGGATTCATGGCCTGAGAGAGGGGGGAGGGTTCTTTGACAAATGGGGGAAACAACAAGAAATGGAATCAAGAGACAAGGGAGCCTTGAAAAGAGCTACCATATTTGAGAAGTGATGGCGTGGTAAGATAAAGAAAGAAACAAAATAGTATGAGAATTTACGGAAAGAAGTCAGACTAGGAGAAGTAGAGGAAAGGCAGATGGAAGAGTTGTAGAAGATGAGAAGATGGGAAATACTGGACAGTCAAAGATTAAGTGAGAGAGATGTGCAGAGGGAAAGAATTCCCCAGGAGGGTGGACAAGAAGGAGAAGGTGTAGAAGCAAGGTAGAAGGAATCCATCATGGATCTTGAAGAAGAAAGAAAAGATTCAACCCCGATGTCAGGGAAGATTGGGAATCTGACTGAAGAGACTGCTCTAGATGAAGAAAACGAGACCCCTGGATCAATCAAAATCACCCCAAATCCAGTGGCTCCAACCTCAAATCGCCCATACTCCAAGTGTCTTCTATACAAGTTGTAAATTCAATACTACCCTATTATCCTAATTATGTTCTAGTACAATTAGTTAGTCCATCACAACCAGGAAGTGTGAGTACATGGAGGATATTGGGATCCCTTGGTAGGTCGCAAGAAGGACTGTTAGGTTTCATTTTGATAGGAGAAACAATATCTACAATGGTTGGTAACGCGAGAGGTTTGATTTCTCGATACCCATAATTCTGGGGTAAGGGAGACGAATATGTTGAGAAACATTGGTTTTTGTGTGAAGCAATCTGGAGGTCCAGAGGGGCTCCAGATGTGAATAAGTTGGTTGAGTTCTAGACTACCTTGAGAGGTCACACTCTCAAATGGTACATGAAGCTTATTGATCCAAGAGTGCGAGGATTTCAAGGTCAAGCATTCACACTTGACCAGGTACAAACAAGGTTTATAGCAGAGTTTAAGCTACTTCGGTCAGAACAACAAGCTATGTCTGAGTTGCACGAGATTCAACAAAGGGAAGGTGAATCACACTAGGAATACAACCAGAATTTTGAATATGCTATAGGGAGGTTAGTGCATCCAATCCATGAGAAACATCAAAGAGAATGGTATATTCAAGGATTTCTACCTCTGACATGGATTCTATTAACGCAACAATGGATAGCCACTTTGATAGACACCTTGGAAAAATCAATGAAGATTGAAGCCATGGAGGGATATCTTGGGAGCATGAGAGTAACCAGACCCCCAGAAGATGAAAATTTGGTGCAACCACAAGGGAAAATATCAACGCCTACATAAAATATTCAAGAATTAACGATACTGATACTAGGAAGACCACAGGTCTGGTGTTCTGGATGTTACACAGAAGGACATCTGGTAATAAAGTGTCCATAAATGAGGGGAATGGGACCTCCTCATAATCCTATGGGACCCCCACCAAGACCCACAGGATGGTTGCACAAGTATCTATGAATTTACCATTCCATAACCCCTCCCCATATCATGATTTTCCAGGGAGCCAAGTAGCACCAACAATTGAGTATTGTGAGATTTTTTGAATCCATGGGCATGGGCTGAGACAATGCCCCATTATGCATAAGTATTCATCAGTACCAAATAATGTACACTGTGATTTTTTCGCATCTACCACACATACCACCAATCAGTGTAGAGCGTTGGATGCACTTGCGGACAAGTTGTATTGAACAACATTCAGGGTGAATGAAACCCCTCAGGGACTGGGAAGAGGTCGAGGAGGTGGAGTTGGGGGAGACTTCAGAGGAGGAAGAACCAGGGGAAGAGGACCAAGAATATGTTATAACTATGATGAGAAAGGCCATCTCGTGATATATTGCTCTCACTATAAGACGAATGGGTACGCAATTGAATACTGTCTATAACTAATTGAAAAATGGGAAGATCAGGTATGTCAAGGAGGAACTAACTTCATGATTTCAGAAACCAAGAGAGTTAGTAAAGGAAAATATCCCAACCTAAGTATCATCACTCGAGGAGGAGGAAAGACATGAGCTGATGTTGATAACATACCTTAGATCCAGAAGGAAACACCTAAAGAAGAGATGTATGATCCTCTGAAATAGAATTTGTTATTTAAAAATGTCATAGAAGTATTTCAAAATATCCCTATCCTAGAGATGCAAGATAAACCCCCTCAACCTATTGTTTACCCTAATATTGTGCAAGTCCCTGCTTCACCCCCTGCACCCAGAAACCCTGTAGCCTCGATGAGACAACCTGAGAAACCACAAAATGTAGTCGACCTTTGGTTTCGGTTATTTTTTTATATTCTTGGGAATGACCAGTTAACAAAAAAGTTGTGCAATGCACTATATCTAGTTTTAGGGAATGAGGAACCCACATAAGAAAGAATAAGGACTAATGTTCCTAAGAAGAATGCTCAGAGAGTAAAGAGAAGGAAAGTGCGAACGGGAAAAGAATTTAGATTAGTAGCCCAGCTAGACGAATTTGAAATTAAGGATGTTATGTTAGATCTATGATATGATGTTAACATACTCCCTAAAAAGACTTGGGAGACCTTAGGAAAACTCTAGTTGACATACTCCCCAATCTAGCTAAGAATGGCCAACCAGTATTGTATTTTCCCAATAGGAAGACTAGAGAATGTGGAAATAGATGTTGCGGGAGTGAAGACTGTAGTTGATTTTAAGGTGATTGAAATGATGGGGGATAAGGACCAATATCCTGCCCTACTTGATATTGATTGGGCCTGTGACAACTATGCAGTAATCGACCTAAAGAAAGAGACTATGACATTCAAGGTAGATGGAATCAAGGTAGTTCAACCCTTGGATCTGTATGTAGGCCCCAGATATACAGAACCAACGGATAACAATATGGAGGGACAAGACTTGGATCAGTTATGCACTGTAATAGAAGGAACAAGAGAAGATTACATAAATCCTACTGCTGATGGATCGGTAACTTGGAGGAATATACAGTCAGTGGAAGAAGATTCAAAAATGGCATTTGATAGTTGGCAACAAGGCTCATATGAAATATTATCAAGGATATGTGCAACTATTAGGGAAACTAGATGGGTTAGAAACGAGGTCAGAGAACACCCAGTATATGATGGTACCTCAGGAATTGATAGTTTTCTTCTTAGCATGGAAGAAAAGGTAGTAGAGGATCAAAGGATCTCAGTACTAGATTTAGCCCTCCGGGACACCCCTACTAGATGGTGGGCCAATAACAAATCCTTATTCAGAAATTGAGATGATGTGAAGCAAGATATCAAGTAGAGGTTTCAAGATAAGGAGTAGCTGGAATCATAGATGAACACGGATTTCCAAGTTGTGAAACTGTTCAATGGAGAGTTTGATCCTAAATCACATATTGGATAGTGCGTGACATAGTGGCAAGTTGCGAAAATACCCTCTTGCTTCTGGGTTCATGTATTTCCCCACTCACTAGGTCCAATACCAAAATCTTGGTTCATGCATGAAGAAACCATAAGATAGACCAGTGACTAGAAAACATTGGTAGATCACTTTTGCAAGGACTTCTCCTTTACAAGTAAGTACCCTGAGCTTGAAGTAGTCCTGGAAAGAATTAAGGAATTTATTTTTATAGACAATAGTAATAAAAAATCAAACCTAGTGGTGTGTGCAAAGCATATCCAAGAACTTCAGACTAATCTTTACCTAACCTTAGATAAGAATCCTATAGAATGCTATAAGATTGATAGGGCTTCAGAAAGCCTAGATGATTTAGAGGAATTGAGAGACCTAGCCATTAAAGATACAGAAGGGAACAAAGAAATCTAGAACATCATACCCAGTCAGACTGATAGTTTTTATAATCACCCATTAAAGTTGCACAAAGTCAATATAGGGACCATGTATCAACCTAATATAGCTATGGTGGGATATTATTGGGATGAGCAGACTAGTCAAGAAATACAAAGTTTGTTGCGGGAATATGAGGATTTGTTCCCAAACACTTTTTCATAGTTAAAAGGGATCAAAGGAGTTATGGGAGAAATGAAAATTGAATTAAAACCAGGATAAAATCATGTGAGGCATAGAACATACCACCTTAACCCTAGAGTGAAAGAGAAGGTTAAAAGGGAAATAGAAAATATGTTGGAAGCTGGACTTATTTTTTCAGTAGAAGAGGCATAATGGGTCAACCCAATAGTAATCAAGAGCAATAAAGGCACAGAGAATATCAGGGTCTGTGTAGAATTTAGAATCCTTAAATCTGCCTGTGTGCATGAACCTTTTCCAACACCTTTTACTGACGAGGTTCTAGAACAGGTTGCGAGGAAAGAATCATACTCATTTACAGATGGATTTTTCAGGGTACCACCAAGTAAGGATTGCTAAAGAATAAAAAAATAAGACCACGTTCATAATAGAATGGGGGTATTTTGCATACAATGTGATGCCATTTGGATTAAAGAATGCCCCTGCAATTTTCTCTAGGATTGTAATAGAAGCTTTCCAATAATTTATTCACAAGTTTATAGAATTCTATATGGATGATTGGATGGTATATACCCTTCTCAAAAAACATGTAGTGCTACTACATCTGATGTTTGACAAGTGTAGATAACTGTAGATATTGTTGAACCTCAGAAAGTGTATGTTTTGTTTGCCACATGGAAACTTGTTAGGCCACATAGTATGCCGAGAGGGAGTACTGGTAGACCCAGCCAAAGTTGTGGTGATTGTGAACATGCTGCCACCTACGAGTGCTAAGAAGTTGTGCTCCATGCTAGGATACACAGGGTACTACCGTAGGTTCATCAGAATATATGAAAACATCACTGCACCGCTGCAAAATCTATTAAAGAAGGCCAAAGTGTTCCAATGGACCCCAAAATGTGATAAATCATTCGAGACCCTAAAGGAGAAGCTCAACACAACACCTATTATGTTATTTTCAAATTGGGAAAATGAATTTCACATCCATGTAGATGCTTCAGGTATTGCCTTAGGAGCTATCTTAGTGCAAATAGGGGATGGAGCCATGGATCATCCTATCTATTTTGCATGCAGGAAGTTATCACAAGATGAGCGCAACTATACAATGACAAAAAGGGAGGGTTTAGCTATGATTTAAGTTTTGCAGAAATTTATACATTATTTGTTAGGTTCTCATTTTAAGTTCTTTACTGATCATTTTGCATTTAAATATCTAGTTAACAAACCTGTTTTGGAAGGGATAATTCGTAGATGGTTGTTATTGTTTCAGGAATTTTATTTTGAAGTGATCATTAAACCTGGAAGATGCAACGTAGGACCTGATCACCTATCTAGATTAGAGTCAGGGGAAAGTGGTAGAGAAGTTGATGATCAACTCCCAAATGCAAATATGTTCTGGGTTGAGGCCATACCAGAGTACCTGGAAGAAATAGAAGTCTTATTAAGTACAAGAGCCTGCCCAGAAACATATTCTGCAACCCAGAAATTCCATATGGTTGTTAGAGCAGCAGATTATCAGTTAATTGTAGGGTAATTGTATAAATTGGGACTGTTATCCCCGATTTCTAGGGATAACTAGGAGATCATGTCTCGAGACCCACAAGTCCTAGAAATGGAGTACCGAGAGAAGGATTGACCTGAGCATGGCCCTGGAGGGCCCATATTTCTTCTTCCTCATCAGACTTGTCCTGTCAGCAGCAACAACATCCATCACCTTCGTCTTGGACTTGTATCAGATAAGACTCTTTCTTCATGAGGTAATTGGTCCAGGTATCATGGTATGTATCATATTTGATCATTTTAACCTTCAAATATATGCATCAAATTCCTTTCATTTCTAATGACTACTTGGATCTTACATTAACCCACTTGACCAAGGTTGGGGGGATTGACATGGTACCCTAGCAATCTTGTACCCATAGGTTTCGGTTAGCCACTCGAGGGGATTTTAAAGAGCCATCGTCCACTCCCATCATATCATCATTCTTACATCTTATCTCCCACTCATCTATCCCATTCCCCTAGTCCGAACATTAGGATGACCTATTTGTGGGGTTACACTTTATCTTGTGGGAAGAAGGGGCTAAAGGCCCAGGAGGTAAAAGCAGCTAGTAAGAGATAAAATCCATAAAAAAATAAAACCTAGAGATGCCTCACCTAGGGATCCCTGAGAAGGCAATAAAAATCCTCTCAACAAGAAACAAGAGGGACCAAAAGAAAAATGACAAAACAAGACCTAGCCAAGAGGATGGGGGGTCTCATCACGAGCCAACCCATTATGTTCATGGGTACCTAGCAGTATGACATTGCCATTATCTGGTTACCATGCTAGGCAGTGACCTTTGGTTTCATGGCCAAGGGAAAGGGGGTCTCATCACGAGCCAACCTTATCATTCTCTGTGAAAGTACTTGTGGGTAAAACTGTCAGCTCTTTCCACCACTCCAAGGTAGTTTCCTCTAGTTAGACCTTGAAATAAAAAGAAAGAAAAAAGTAATAAAGAAAAGAAATAATAAAGGCAATAAAGGGATTGGAAAGAATTGCATCCATGACAAGTACAACTCGGCTCCTACAAAGGCACCCATGGACATTATCACCCCTGTCTTTCACTATGTCTAGACATCCTTTGACGACACCACCTCATGTTACATGGCTTGGATGATATCCTTTGGAAACTTTCCTTTTCTTATGGATGCTAGCCCAATAGGGCATTTTGTCTTTTTCTTCAGCTTTGTATAGTAGGTCATTGTAATGTCTTTGATCTATTGGATGATATGCTAGGGGTTTTATGCATGCATTTGATAAAACTAATGATGAAATATGATTGACATTGCTATGATCCCTAGGACTAATGAGCCCATGGAGGGCAAAGTTTTTGATGTGCAGGACCATGCCCGATGGACAGGTACCAAGTGGACCGGTACACATGGGGAGATGATTAGTTTGGACCTCCATGGGGCTGAAGAGCCCATCAGATGGTTGTTGGGACCTCATCAGGGGCAGAGATAGGACAATGATTGGTCGAGCCTTTGCACGAGAGAAGAAGGAGGATGTTTTCATCCAGGACGCTTTGGCTAAGCCCAGCCCAAGGGGGTTGACCCACTACAGGTGGAACATGTTCTTTCTGATGCCCTAGGATGTCATCTAGGAGCCATGACATCACCTCCAGTGTGTGACACCTTGATAGAGCATTTTGGCACATGTGGCAGAGCTTGGAGGCCCAATGAGGGCCAACGTTTGTCATCTAGTGGTATGTGTTTCCCTAAAAAGGGCCATTGTCTCCCTCAGAGGGGCTTGACATCTTGCTTATTGCTCATTTAGGGTTTTATTTAGCAGTTTAATGTAAAACAATATGAGTTTTGGTTGTTAGCCTTGTCGGCTATTTTTAATGACCTAATTTTAATTAAAGGTCATGAGATACTATATATTGAGCATGTTTTCCCTCATTTTGACATAACACAACTCACTCACATTTGTGAGGTCTGATTTTTGCACCCTCCTAGGGTATTGTTTCTTTCTAAGTGAGGTGCACTTGTTATTGGAAGGATATTTTTGGCATCTTATGGCATTTATACCAAGGAAGGTTTACAACTAGGGTTTGCATATGCTTCTCTTCATGATATGTAAGTGTTTTTCTTGCAAAACTTCTTAATTGAATGGTTGTAGGTTTAATTTCTTGCATTTTCTTATTAAATTGCTAATTTGAAACCCTAGGTAACAAGCACACAAGTAGGTCCTTGTTATATGTCCCCTTAGAGAGAGATATTTCAGCCATTGAAGAAGAAGGATTGAGCCTAGCCTTTGCTACACTCATCTTTCTTCTTCCTTCAAGCGAGCATTTAATTTTATAGGTTGAAAAGTGGGTGACGTCCTAAGCCTAGGTTATCTACACCCAGGGCCATCACTTTCTAGGGTTTCAAAGCCTTGTATTTACAACACTTTCTCTCACCTCATCCTTTAGTGAAATTGATCATTGATGCTAGCCATTTTTCCGACCTAAGGAAGGAGGAAAGAGCATGAGGCCTTGCTTAAGCAACACCAGAGTGAGCCTCTTTCCCCTAGGGTTTTGATTCTAGGGCCCTACCTTTGCAGCACCTTAGAACCCTTCCTTCTAGTCTTTAAGTATTCATCCTTTCAAAACCTTGTGCCCTTATCTTGTTTGACTCCATATACCCTAAGGCACTAATCTCTAACCTCCAACGTTGATGTCTTAGTGTCCAAAACAACTTTCAAACTTTGAATTTTGAAACCCTAACTAACAAACTAACCCAATTAGGGCTGATGTCACAGTTGGTTATCTCATCTTGGCGTAGAAAATCTTGAATATAACCAATTGAATGATGAATTGAAGCATTTATTGAGTAAAGTATTGCTTGGATACATTGTTTGCTTCATCATCTTGATAGTTGTCAATGAATTGATGCTTTTTCCATAGATAAATGATAAAACATTGCCTTTATTGATATCTATCATTTTTACATTGCTTATTAATTGATATCAAATAATCATTGAAGTACTAACCCTTTGAGCTATAGCCTGCATATATATTGTATTGTTGTTGTCTTGTTCCGGGTAGGTGTTTTCAATTGGGCATACACTTCTTTATTGGCTGATTAGCTGGACTGTCTGACCTTGGTGTTAACCTGTGAGGGGGAAATTTTAATCTTGACTTTACACCTTTGCCTCTTAGAAACCCCAGGTTATCGGGGACATCTCCCCTGGGTTAACCTCCCTAAACATAAAGAACCTCCTCATTGAGGTGACATTGGGTGGGGAAGGTTCATGTTACGCCAGTTTGGTCTATATCCTTTAGCCTTTGACCTAAACTACAAACTATGCGATAACAGGGACTAGATAGTATCCTCAGGAGATGTGTCTTGGATCATGAAAGACAAGATAAACCATGGGAGTGCCACAGTGGAATTGCGGGAGGTCATATAGGAGAAATTCCACTGCACAGAATGTCCTCCAAGATGGACTATGGTGGGCCACGCTCTTCAAGGATGAAAAGGTATACGCTAGATCATGTGATGTGTGTCAAAGAGTGGGTAAGCCATCATGAAGAGATGAATTATCACTTCAACTAGTTTGATCTTTGCAGGGATTTGAGAAGTGCACGGTTGACTTCATTGGGTCGATCAACCCCACAGCTAAGCATTTTAAGGCTAGGTACATTATTACCGCAACTGACTACCTTACATGCTGGGTTGAGGCAATAGTTGTTCAATATTTCTTGACTGATACTGCTGCTAGCTTCATTGTCAAAAATATTATCACTCGATTTGGATGTCCTAAGAGCCTGACCAGTGATCAGGGAGCTCATTTGATCAATAGTACCATAGCAAATCTTATAGCATAGTTCTTGATCCAACATCACAAAATCAACGTCCCCTACCACCCGCAAGCCAATAGAACAATAGAGGCATTCAAAAAGATTCTGGAGAGAGGTTTAACGAAGGTTTGTTACGTAAATAGGGAGAATTGGGATGACAGATTTCCAACAATACTATGGGCTTACAGGACAACCACAAAGAAACTCCACAGGTACACGCCATTTAAGCTAGTTTATGGGAAAGAGGTTGTGGTTCCTATAGAATTAATTACTCCAAGTTTTTACATTGCATGGATCACACACATGTCGGAGGAAGAATCAGTTGTACAGAGACTCATGGAGTTACAATAAATTGAAAAGGCCAGGTTTTTAGCAGACTTCCATCAGTCAGTTGAGAAAGTAAGGTAGAAGGCTTGGAATGATAAGAGAATCAAAAATAAAGTATTTGCACAAGGGGACAATTTCCTACTCTATGACAGTCGATACCAGAAGCATCCTGGCAAGCTGTGCATGCATTGGTTCGAACCATTTATAGTTGCAGAGATCCGACCTTATGGAGAAGTTAGACTTGCGCAACTGGATGTTATGCTACAGAGAGGATGGGTGAATGGAGTTGGCCTGAAACCCTATATGTCTCAGATTTGAGCTAAATGATTTTTTCTCTAGTTCAAAGGAGCATGTATAATAGTCATATTTGAGTTTTCTGCAATTTTTGTAAATTTAGTTAATAAAATCGATGTGTGCAGTGTTGCACCGTGACATGTAGTTCATATTTTTTTTCTAAGTATTGTTTGATGAAGAAATGCTTACTCAACAACATAGGATCAGAAGCATAAAGAACCCATTAATGACATTCATTAATATGATGGGGACCCCTTTGTGGTCTGAGGGAGGGAGAATCCAAACACAATCTGAGTCCATGTGCCACATGACCCCAGTCTAGTCACAACCTTTATCGCTATTACGGTACCCCGTCTGAATTCAGTTAAGCCATAAAGTCATGATACACAAAGATGCCATTAGTATTCATGCCAGGATTCTCATTTTTTAAATGGTAAGTTCTGAAATTGGCCATGTCCCTGTCCAACCTGCACAGTAGATGCTAGAATCGCCCAATAGGATTTACCCTGTTAACCCGTCCCGTTGGAAAACTCAGATCCAAGTTGTGTCCATAGGGTCATGATGAACAAAAATTATTACTAAACTTGCCAGCTAAGCCTGAGTATAAGGCTCTAAGAACTCATTGTAGAACACATTGTTTTCATAAAGCACTTAACAATTTTTGAATTCTGTAGAGTGAGCATGCCTGTGTAATCCTGAGACCCAGAGTTGTGATCCCAAATCCTTGTTTCACCATATAATTTGCTAATAACTCAAATCCCACAATGATGAAGCGTCGTGTCCAAAGACGCAGTACCAGATGAGCCCTGCGACCCCCGAGTCGAGGTCATGGGTGATCTCAAGGGGAAGGTGGAGTAGGTCAAGATCCTTGATCTCGACTTAACAGAGAAAGTCTTGTTCCCATAGATGAACATAGACATCTTCCGGAGTATCACTCCAGACGAGTTGGGAGGCATGCAATTTGTGCCAAATCCCAAATTCATCAACCTCTTTAACTCAACAATCATGAACCTCTGATACTTACCAGTGTTCGATACCACTGGCAAAGTTGTGCGTTGCACCAAGTTCCTGATAAACAGAGTGAATGACATAATTCTTTGGTTGGACAGGCGATATCCAATCCACACCGAAGACATCCACGAACTTACGGGACTGTTCCTCAAGGGCGAGGATGTTTCCAATGGATTCCAGGGTCCCAATAAGCACGACAAAAAGAAAGGGAAGCCCAACCTCTATGAATGTTTCCACACGCAGAGGGGGGACACACAACCAAAATTGACCCCATTCTACCAGAGATGGTTAGGATTGGCTGCTACATCATATCCAGTAAAGTCATGAGGTCATACTAAAAGGGAGAGTGCACATTAGATGCATTATCAGTGGATAATTTTTGCACCAATGGCATGGTATTCAATTGGTGTATTTACCTATTGGAGGAACTACTTGTGTCTTGCGAGGAAGCCCAGGATAAGGGAGGCACCTTCACATATGGATACCTATTGCTTGTGTTCACAATGCTAAAGTCGACGCCACCCGCTGGAAGACCATTAGCACTAGAAAATAAGAGGTGCCTCGCAAAGATGTTTGAGCCCTGGCACTCAAGGGAAGACTCAGTGAACAAAAAATTCAACAACATGATGTTCTCCAAGTGGTATAATAGGCTCATCGACGCAATGCAGAGGTTGCACATTCTGTAGGATCTTCTCAATTGCAAAACGAGGAACATTGCCTTCAGCATGAATCAACACGATACATTTGTATGGTCAAGGTATTCCAATAGGGAGGACTTCCATTCAAGGATGTTGTCATTCTACTTAGATGAGGAGGCCTTCGACAAAGAGGGAATTTCGTGGCCGAGAGTTAAATGCAACCCATGCAATTCGAGGATGCACTATGTATTTCTTGCCGAGCTGCTGAAGAAGAAAGGAAAAGAAGTAGGGGTAGGACCGAGCTCAGAGGTGCCAAATAAATAAGCTCTAGAACATACAGACTCTGAAGAGGAGGAGGATACGCAACCACTAGAGTGGAATAAAATAACAATGCCTATATTCCTGTAACTTCCATAGCAAGCCCTGTTGACAGGTAAGGATGTCAACGAGATCCTGAGCGCTATGTTCATTATAGAACTAGTGGATAAGAAGTTCAGAAAAAGGGTCTCACTGAGAAAGGTTTTGAACCCCCAACCCATTTCATCCATCGTCCCCCACACTCACTCAACTGTCCACGCAACCCCCATCATCCATATTCAGGACGACCCTGAGCCTCACACCCTTCCATCCACCATCATCACGAAGCACCCTAAATCACCACCACAGCTCTAGTCCCCACCCCTAGAAACCACCAATCCATCCCAAACCAATGATCTAGAGCCCATGCAGCTCAATCCTCCAGAACTAATTGATCCATAACTCCCAGAAATAAACCCAGAGTTACCCGAGAAGAGACCAGAAATTCCTAGTCCAAATCCAGAAGTACCAGAGCAGAGACTGCAGCTGACGGGCCTGAACCCTGACACCCAGGACCAATAGATCATACCTTTTGTGTAGCATAAGGACACTCAAATGATAGAGGAGATGCAAGCTCAAAGTCCCCAACACATTTCATCAACGACCAAGGTTGAGGGTGCCATCGGAAGAACAACTCTGAAAGTGAAGCCATACAAAGAGAAGGAGCTACTAAAGTTTCAGAAGGAACCAGATTCAACCTCCAGGAAAAACACAACATCCACACAGGAACAGATGGAGTTGGTTCTCCAAAACCCTCAGTAATGAGCAAAGTTGCTGCAACTCTTCCTGGAAAGAATAGAGTTTATGACACTACTTCCATCAACATTGAGGCTAAGTCTTGTGCCAAGACCATCCAAAGGGCAGGAGGATGTAGAGACTTCATCAGAACATTCAACGACTAGTGGAATCCCACTGTAGGTCCGAGCACCCAAGGACACAACCCCTTCATTGGCTGACCTTGCATAGTGGCTAGCAACAAACTTAGTTGGAATTATTAGAGCACCAACTGATCAACTAGACCAAAGGCTCTAGCAAGCCAAGAGGTCTATAAATTTCACAAGGGAGGAAGCACTCCTTGCGCAAGTGTGAAGAAAGCAATAATAACACACAAATATCTAGATTGAGCATAGACTGGAAAGAGTTCAGGAAAGGCTTGTTGAAGCCTGGCCAAAAATTTTGAAGGTCTCACCCTAACTACCCGAATCCAACGATGGAGGAGAGTTGGAGCATCATATTGAACTACTCCAAGGAGCATGGTAACAATTGGCCATTCACACTAAGCATATGGAAGTGCAGTTGTGACAGAATTAGAAAGAAGTAGATCAACAACCTCGGAAGTTGCAGGAGCATATGGAGAAGATAGTGTTGGAAGGAAACAATGCCCATGCAACACTACACAAGTGCACAATTGAGTGCACACATATTTTTAGAGAAGTCAACGATTAGATGGGCATCATCGCTAGGCGCAACCATAATTTGGAGGATGTACGCACTAGAATAAAAGGTGATGAATGAAGAAGTTGCAGCTACGATGGATCCGCGAGAGAAACAACATAAGTTTGATCAGATTCAGCAAGTGAACAATGAGATGAATGCTCTATTTTAGGTACAATCTGTAGCTAAAAAGGAGTTGTACGACTTCTAGCTTGACATTCAGACAATTTATATGCAAATTCATCAAGTCGATGCAACAACAAATTCTGAATGGAACTCTTTGGTCGCATCCAATCCCAAGGGATATATCACAAATGTGACCTAATTTTTCGTCATCGAGGCCTCACTCCTTGCCAGGAAATGGTAGGATAAAGTTGGAAGCTTTCAATAAGTTAAGAAGAGGGCCTTGGAGTTGGCCCCAGTGTTGAGCCCTTCATTTGAAGAGGAAAAAGAAGAGAAATAGAAAGCACAAGAGAAAAGGAAAGAGGAAAAGGAGGATAAGGGAAAGTAATAGTTGCTCCTAGAAGCTGCGAAAGAGCCGAGTACCTGACTCAAGGGCGAGTCAAGGTTTGTGGTCGGAGCCTATCCTAGTTTTGGTCTAGTACGATTGCATAGGATACAGAAGAAGCTGGACAACAGAGCAAGGAGAAGTAATAGAAATCAGTTGCGAAAAGGACAATGCAATGTCAGTGAGGTAAAAACAAGTGCAATAGAACAAGAAAGCATGTGAGATCAAAGCCAAAAGGCACGAATTATCTTATATATATGGATGAATATGACTGTAAAGGGTTTGTGTCATAATTGTAAAGGGTAGTTCGATCATGACTATAAAAGGGTTGTTGTATTTTTGTTGTTGTCTATTGTTAGGAAGTCAGGTTTGGGTTCTGTAAATGTAATTTGTACACCATTTTGGGAAATAGAGCTTTGTGACATGGGTCTAGAGACAGGATTCTGTAATAGAGAAGTAATTTGTATCTCTGAGGTTGTAACTGAGAAATATCTGAAGATAATATATGAAGAAGGATCCAAAATTTCAAAATATTTTGCATCATTATGTGTTTATACTTCTGCATTGTATCATTATAGTACTTCTTTATGCTTCATAAGTTCCACATGATGTTTCTGTGTTTGAATGTTTTTTGAAACCTAAGTAGCTTCAGTTCTTGCATATATGAGTTCAAATCTGTTCTATAATTAGTTTGTCTTGCTCAAGGCCAGGATGAATCTTGAAGGTTTTGTGAACCCTCCTAAGTATTTTCCTTTCCCTTCCCCATCCTTTTGTCTTAGACGCGCTTCGGGTGAGACTTCTTCTCTTCGGAGGAGATGAAAATGCCAACACTCTAGACTATAAGGTTCCTTTTGTTGGTCACATGATAATTACCCTGGTCTGATCAATCTTGTGCCAACAAGATATACTAATAACACTCACACATGTACCAACCATGTACTACAACATATCTTCCTCAAACTAACAAAACACTTCACTGGAAATTCACAACCAAAAACCCTCAAGCATGTACATCAAAGGCCTCCAAGACATACCTTAAGCATGTGCCATATCATCCAAGATTCAAGCTTCAAGAAAATACATAAATGGAATACCTTTACTCATGTGAACCTATAGAATTTTGACCTAGGAACTTGCTTAAGACTTCAGGAACTTGGTACTAACATCCATCAAGTTTTTCATGAGTTTTTTCAAATGTACGCTACTGTTTCATGTACAACCTATGTACATACACTACCTTTCTAAAGTCATCCTGTTTATGTATTCTACATTTCTACAATCATCCCGCCTATGCCTAAAAAAATAGGGTTTTTTAATTATTTCTACAGCTCCAAAACTTTCGTCGTCAACCCTCCTTCACTACCTCAAACTTGTGTAACTTGACGTATCAATGTGTACCTACAATATAACTTTCAAAATAGATATTCAATGATATTCAAATAGGTAGGGTAGGTGCTAATGGCAGAGCCTTGCTCTCTTATTTATACTTTCATGTATCTTTCTTAATGGGTTACCTTTTAACCAACTTAACCCAACTTCCTTCTTCTAGGGTTAACCCACTTTTAACCACTTGTCCACTTACACCCACTTTATCCAAAAATAGTAATCTCTCCACTTCTAGTTGCAACTAACTTTATTATTTAATTAATTTCCTTTGATGCCACTTTGACTTATGCATAAATAGTAAATTATCTCTTTGGGAAGGGGTTTTGTGAAAATATCTGGAATATTTCTTTGGTGGCAATATATTCCAACTTGAAATTCTATTCTACTACTTATTCTCTTAAGAAGTTTTACATGATTGGAATATCATTTATTTTTTAATGCATAACATGATTCTTTGAAATATTTATCAAACTTGTGTTGTCATAAATTATTGAGATTGAATGATCCTATTCTACCATAATATTTCTTATTGTATGCTTCATCCAAATAACTTGTGTGAAACATGATGTTGCTAATATATACTTGGTGTCTACTATGGACAGAAGAATTGAAGGTTTTTTCTTTCTCAACCAAGACAGAATATTGTTGCCAAGAAAGAATTCTCCTCCATTTGTACTTTTCCTATTACCAACACTTCCTGCCTAATCTGCATTTGTATATGATGTTACAGTAAAATATCCATCTCTTGTGTACCACAAACTGAAGTCTAAGGTTCCCTTTAGATATTTGAATATTATTTTCACTTCTTGTACATGTGTAACACACATGACCCATATATATTATTTTAAGAGGTGGGACATCAAATTATTGTTTTACTAACTATCACAAATCCTAATTCCAGGATCTCCATTGACTACTTCTCACCATGATATTTATAACGATCACCACCACACTAAAATATGAGCTCTGGTCTGCAAGTTATTGCCTCCCAAAGTTACCTGGGAATTACTTGTTGGGGTCTTAGGTGTTTCGTGTTGAATGCCCATTTTCTTCCTCCCTAAAGTCCAAAAATCTCACCACGTGGCCTTGGCCATTCGGTGATCGACGTTTGGTAATTTACGTTGAACTTCCCTTTTTGTTTGACTATCGACAATCAACGATCGACGTCCTATTTTTTCGGCGTTCGAAAATCGACGATCGTCATTAAGCATTCGGTGTTCAGTGATCGGTGATCGATGTTGAACATCCCTTTACTACACTATGCTCCAAATCTTCTGAACTCAAGAAGTCCCGAGCTCTTGGAGTCTCGGTCATGTCACCAACCATGTTGGCCAGGTGGGTATGAACCATAAGCTGACACATGGTGAGGGCTAGGGGAGACATGTGTCCTCATTAGGGGTGAATCATGTTATGCTCTAATAGGCATAAGGGGTCTGTGAATCATCCATATCTGGGTGACATGTGGCACCTTATTTGTAGGTCCATGTCACCTTGGATGACATCAGTATGCCAAGTTGACCCCAGACATATGACCTTCTATATTCCTTCAAATCTCATGCTTGCGGTATTTCCATGTAGATCCATAGATCCAAGGCTCGTGTTACTTCACAACTTCGGGATTCAGAGCTTACCAACTCCTCACATCACAAATTCCCTAGAGAGCCAAGTCTTCAGACTCTCAAATATAGTGCCACGTGTCCTCTACCTATCAATGGATGAGATTCACTTTTCCGTTCGTGACTTCAGGAGTTTTCACACCTTGAAAACTCTTGGCCAAGTCCCTCCAAAGTACCAAGTCTTCGAAATGTAGGATATCTTGCCATGTAGCCTCTCATCCAACGGCTCTAGTCCAACGGACGACATTTGACAGGGGACAAGTGGGGGCTATGTGTCTCTCGACGACATGTTCCTGGTTGATTGGGTAGTTAAGAAGGGTTCTCAACAGAGTTCTTAGATCGATGGTTGAGAGGGATACCGAAGGATCTGAGGATCGATGATCCACGTTACTTCGGAAGTTCGACATTTGGGAGTTCAACGTGTATCTTCCATATTCCTCTTCGGACCACACCCAATCTATCACCACGTGTACCTAGCATTCACTGCCAAGATTCACTACGTCTTGAAGAGCTCCAGGGGAAATTATGCATCCTTATACCTCCAAATAGCAGAACTTCCAAATAGTCATTGATCTATGGACATGCGTCCCTCTATTATCAATGGTGTAGATTAACTCTACGACTCCGGTGTTCAGGATTTTTCTATGGTTGTGGAGTCATAAGTTCTGAAGTCCCAAATCCAAAAGAGATATATCCTTTCGGACTAGCACAAGGTTCCCAGACCCTAGTCATATGGATCCTTTGGAAATTATTGTGGGATAAGCATTAATCCTTTTAGAAAAAAATGGGTTAAGGATATGGGCATGAGCCCTTGGTCAGATGGGTGGATAGTCTTAAGGAAACGTCCTTCTCCCACATAGTTGAACTTGACATTCCCACTAAGGAAAACTCAAAATATCGGTAGGACTTAGTTGTTTTAGTTAATCCTACATCGACTATCCTGCGGATTCACCTCCCATAATTCTCTAGCAGCTAAACTGAGGTAAATCGAAGACCAAGTAAATATAGAAGTTTACAAAAGAAATGAACATTTCTAATAATTGTTCAAACACTGCAAGACTTAACCATAAACACATATATTCAATCATCGCATCCAATGTATTACATAGAGTATGAAAATACTTATCAGAATTGGAGAAGGTGAAGAAACTATTGAAAGGGGCACCTGTTTCCTCCCAACCATAGGCACAAGCACTCCTGGAGGATTTACCACTGTCCACCCCCGAGCTAGACCATGATGCTACAAGAGAGATTGTTTCTCCTTGATCCATGAGAGTGAGGGACAGAGGTTACTCTCCTCCTCCCAGAGGATCTTGGCAACTAGTTCCTCTAAAACAAGCAAGGAGGTCTTCACGAGCACTTCCTCAGTCACTCGTCAACCCCATTTATCATCTTTCATCAAGAATATTTCCTATGGATTATTACAACCAAAAACAAGCTTTCTTCTCATCTTTTCTCTCAACTCCAGAGTCACAAAAACATGCTCTCTTCTCTTCTCAAGATTTTTTTCTCTACTCTACTTCTTGCAGGTCTGTCTTTGTCCCCTTTGAATTACCTCCTTTCTCACCTTCTTGAGGAAGGTTTCATTTTTCTGAATCCCCAATTCATGGTCAAGCCTGGAAGCCTTACAGATGAGTACTCTTCCCCATCTCCTCATTAACTCTTGGCGATGGCCTTCCAACTACCAGCATGACTAGTAATCATTTTTGGGTCAGAGGACTATTGAGAAATTACACCCAGTAGGTACTTTTTTGGTGAGGGTGATCTCAACCATTGTTGGTTTCCCTCACCATCTCTCTCATAGAATCCATGGTCTATCTTGGAAAACTCCCCCCCTTTCAGCAGTTTTGCAACACATATTCAATTTCTATTAATAACATAAAATTCATACATTAACCATTTTATACAAAGGTTCATCAAATCAAACTTTCACACATATTTAGTCTGCCATAGTCTCTTGGCGAGTTATATTTATATTTACAAACTGGAGGAAAGATGGGTATTGCCACATGAGTTTCTTTTGGTGCAACTTGAAACCATGCAACCAATCCTAATCCTTTCATAATATCTGGCCTTGATGCCATCACATATAGTAGCCTTCAAATCATTGACATGTACAATGTTTGATTTGATTCCGGAGATTCATTATATGTTCTCAATTTACAATCTTTGACCATGGGTGTGCTAACTGGTGCACAATATTCCATTCTAAATTTATTCAACATCTCCTTGATATACTTGGTTTGTGAAATGAATATGTCTTTATCAAATTGAGAAATTTGTAATCCAATAAAGAATGACAATTCACCAAGCATAGACATCTCGAATTCCTTTTGAATTTCTATTTCAAACTCTTACTACATTTTGTTCATGTTGCCTCCAAAAACAATGTTATCTACATAAAATGCAAAAATCAATTGATTTTCTCCTGTTGTCTTGATGTATATATTACTATCAAAAATTCCTCTTTTGAAGCCTTGTTGTTGTAGATATTTGTCAAGTCTTGAATACCAAACATTGGGATCTTGTTTTATCACATAAAGTTATTTCTTCAATTTGCACACATGATCCTTGTTTCCTAATAATAAAAACCCTTCTGGTTGTTCAATGTACACTTCTTCCTCTATATTTTCATTGATAAAGGCTAACTTGACATCCATTTGATAGACTTTAAATTTCTTGAAACTGGGGAAAAGGTTTCCTCTAAATCAATACCTTCAACTTGAGAATAATCTTTACAAACCAATCTTGCTTTATTTATTATTACTTGCCCATCTTCATTCAGCTTGTTCTTGAAAACCCACTTGGTGCCAATCACATTTTTATCTTTTGTCCTTGGAACAAGTTCCCATGTCTCATTCTTCTCAATTTGATTCAGCTCTTCGCTTATAGAATCAATACAATGCTTGTCTCCATTGGCTTCTATAAAATTCTTAGTTTCTATTTTAAATAGCAAGGAGAAGTTTGCATGTTCTGGTGCACTTTCTAGTCTTATTCTAGTATGAACTCCCGTATATTTATCACCAAGAATTATATTTTCCAAATGATTCTTTTGAACAAATATAGATGGTGTCTTTGTATCTTGATGTTATGTTTCTTCTTATTCATTTTATTCTCCTTCTTCTTTTTCGTATTTACAGCTTGTCTCATATGTTTCAACATTTACTTGTTCTTTCACCTTTTGATTCCCTACTTCATCCAATTTTACATTCACACTATCTATGATTTTGTGCAATGTTGTACGATAACATCTATAATCTTTTCTTCTTGATGAATAACCATGAAAGATACCTTGACTAGCTCTAGAGTCAAATTTTCCCAAATCCTCGTCATCTCTATTTATGTATCACTTGCTTCCTAAAACATTGAAGTATTTGATTGTTGTTGGTATACCTTTCCATAATTAATAGGGTGTTTTGTTGTTGTTGAATCTGATTTTCCCTCTATTTAGAATGTATACTACAATGTTGACTACTTCTCTCCAAAACCTATTTGATATTTTGGCTTCATTAAACATTGTTCTTTCCATCTCTTATACATTTTCATGCTTCCTTTCGACCAACCCATTCTTCTATCGATTTTTTGCAGCTGTGTTACACATCAAATTTCCACACCTAGGTACCTCTCCCTAAGTGTCACAAGTGTCGTAAAAGTCTCATATGCACCTTGCTCAGTGTCGCATACACCTCGACACCATGAAATAACATATGTCACAATCCATAGTCAATGTGGAGGAGAAATATATTATATGAAGGTCAAAATACTATGTGCACATGAATTATTATTAATATTCATAAAGAGGAAATTAATTTAGTGTGAGAATCCACCTCACATTTGGTTTCCTATCTTTTAGGGTAGGTTGAGGATCTCATGGATCATTGAAATATTTCCTCCTTAAAATCCTTGAGAGATATTTCCTTCCTAAAATCCTTAAGAAATATTTTCTCCCTAAATATCTTGGAGATCCCATTTTAGTGGATCTGATGAGTGATCCTCTCCAAGGTGGTTAAGCCTCCAAATCCTAGATAATGAGGGCTTTCCCTGGAGAAGAGGAGGCATATTAGAGGTATCAAACTTATGATCTTAGGAGGAATATTTTGGGTATAAAACCTATGATCTTGGGAGCATCGTGCAAGGGCTAGATGAAGAGGACTTGGAGAGGTTGTTGCAACTGCATCTACAGACCGTAAGTGTATTTTTAATGTTCTCATTAATATATGCTTAGCCTATTTCCTTCTATTTTATGTATCTTTACATACGATTTTATATTGTAGATGAATTTGTTTAATCTAGTATGCTAGAGTAGAAGTTTCCTTGTGTCTCTTTTATGTCTATGGTTTGTAGGTATCAAGCTGTGCAAACGAGTTTGGAGATCAAGCTCAAATTGGAGCAGCGAGGACAAACACCAGAAATAGGTGAATCACACCCTTTCTCCCTCTCTCTCTTTTCAACTAGTTGAGAAAATCTCAAAGGGATGTTAGTGGCCATTTGCATATTTATTTCTTGGTATTAGGGGTATAGAATCCGAGGGAAGATACACCTATCCACCGGGGGAATTTTCCTATAACAAAAATTGGCGACTCCACTAGGGAATTTTCCTATTTTCTCCCATGCATTCAACCCCGCATGAGAGGGAATCTCTCCCTTCTCCTGAATTATATCTGGTAGTTGACATGGTCATATCTTCGATAGTGATATTAGATCCAAATCTCTCTACCCTTATCGAAGTCGTTGACATCTATTCCTTGCAGAGTGATTTTCTTCTATCTAGAGAAGATCTCCTGGAAGCCATGGCTGACGTTTGTCCCTTGACATGTATTCCTTCCAGAGAATTGTCCTCTTGGAAGCCATGATCAAGGAGAGGTTTTGAGCATATTTTTACTTCTATGTGGAAAGCTCGTTAAAAAATGAAACAAAGGTCACAAGCATAGTTTTTCTTCTCTGTGTCAAGCTCGTTAAAAAATGAAACAGAGGTCTTGAGCATAGTTCTTTTCATGTGTCAATCTCGTTAAAAAATGAAAAAGTCACATCTCCTGTTGAGTTGAGTCTTTTCACTAGATCTCATAAATATCGAGTCAAGTCTTTAGCTAGATCTCGTAGATGTCGAGTCAAGTCTTTCATTAGGTCTCATATTTGAACCTTCCTTTCATCCACCCTTATCCTTTTTCTCCATCTAGTACATAAATTGGTGACAACCTCAAAGTTGGTGAATGAATTGAAGCTTGGGGGGGCATGTCTCCATAATTTGATTATAATTTTGGAGTTAAGCCACTATATTTTCAAGATGGGGGCAGATTACCAACCATCCATGGGTATCCCTACCTTTGGAAATTACATTAGGAATTTACAAGCATAATTTTAATTTAGTTTCATGCTTGTGTAAAAATGAAACCAATATTGATCTTAGTCTTTCTTCTTTCTCATGCTCGCAAAAACATGAGAATGTAACTGAGCATAATTTTATCACTTTTTCATACTTGTAAAGCTTATAGGAAAAATGAATCCCCTGGATTTTTCTTTAATCTCTTTTCATACTCTCTAAGAATGACAATATTGTCGAGTGATCTTGCTTCCTTTCACACTCATTAAAATGTTTTAAAGGGAGTCTTTCGAGTGGTATTTTATCTCTTTTTCATCCTGGCAAGACTAAACTTACGAAAAAGGACAACACTGGAGTCGCCTTTAAGTTCTTTTAAGACTCTCTAAACATGAAAAACCATCGAGTTTTCGTTCTCTGGACTTGCTAAACTACACATTGAAGGACCCATATGGGAACTAACCCTTACTTATTCCAGTTCATTAAACAAAGGAAGAGGAACCCACTAAAGGTGAGTTATAGCGATCATGTGTTACCATGCTCGAGCTCATTAAATGAAAAAGAAGTACTCATATATCTAGGTGGGGGAGAAATTGAAGGAGGTGGGTCAAATTTTTTTAGATTCCTTTATGGAAGATTTTGTCTCCCTTGAACATGGCACCTATTTGCGTCCCACCTTATAGTTGGGTAATTTGATTGTCTCCAAGTCATACCAATTCCATGTGTCACCATACTTTTTCATCCAGTCGAAGAGTTATCTTATTGTCATCACATTGCATTCTTGGTACTCGTTGAGTCAATGCTGCCAAGTTAGTTGTCGTGCCTCATCATGTTCAAGAGAAGTTTTACTTTAAGCCATCCATCTGCAGTATTTCCAATTTCCATTTCATGTGTCAATCCATACTCATTCGATTCACCATCTTACACCACTTTCCTATGTTAGTTTCATGTTGATAATGGGGGATGCATCAAGGCCCTCCTTCAACTAGTCTTTTCTTGTCGAATTGAACATATCATCTGAGAATTAGACTTAGAAACCAATTAGTACTTTGGGACATGCATGCCTTAATGGAAGGCCTACTCACCTATGCTAGTAGGTTTACATCATTGACCTCTAATCGGATGATTCCATGAATGTTCAACTTCATCTCATTTATTCACATTCGTTGGTTTGTACTAAGGCACCTTGGGAGTCATTGACATCATTGGCGATTTCCCTCGCACTTGTTAAGGATATACATCAATGACCGGTAATCAAGTGGTTTATACCATGTTCGACATCAAAACATCTATTCACATGCCTAGATTTGTACCACACTGGGATTGGGACAAATACCCTGGGTTGAGAATTCACTATGTTATATACTTTGCCCAGGATGTGAAGGAGATCATTTGAGCATGATGATATATATATTTTCACATAGATCCACATTGTATTGATCTGTGGCTATGTTTCATCATCTTGTATCTCCACTGTGTATTTTTCATGGCTACGATTAGTTCATGTCATGGAGGTATGGATCCACATTATATCTTTTGTGGCCATATCCTTAGTCAATATTTTTCATGGATATAGAGTGTATTGGTCAGCAACCATGCTTTGAGTCATCTCGTATTCTGAGCATAGGTATTCCTGCCTTGGAAATGGAACATATATTAATATTGTTTGATGGTTGTTTGCATCTTCTTCCAGGTTCTCCAACTCCACACCCTTGCATTGAAGAATTGTAAACAGTTTCGACCATTAGTTTCTCTTCTGACCTCACAATTTAGGGGGCATAATGTTACACATCAAATTTCCACACCTAGGTACCTCTCCCTAAGTGTCACAAGTGTCGTAAAGGTGTCATATGCACCTTGTTAAGTGTCGTATACACATCAACACCATGAAATAATATATGTTGGTATAACCCTATGATTCATAGGATCAACTGGTGACTGAAATTTTATCCCTTTATTGTTTTTAGATTGCAAATAATGTTTCATTCTGCAAATGATTTGCAAAGAAAAGAAAAAGAAAAGAAAAGAAAAAGAAAGGAAAAAGAAAAGAAAAGAAAAGAAAAGATAAAAGAGGGTATAAAAGAAAATGGATAAAGCCCCATGCAATAATAATGAATTTATCCATACAGTTTAAACATGGCCAAGTCCTTTTCAATTTATGTTGATAGGATTAGTGAATAAGATTGGATAAATTGTTTAATCTTAGCCAAGTAGTTAGGTTAGTTAGTGAATAAATTTGATCAAATTGTTTAATCTTGATCAAATAGCCCTAGGATAGAGTAATTTCTTAGCCCAATAGTCTAAGCTGGGCTAAATGTGTAGGTAGGTAGGATAGGACATATGCTAGCCAATTTTTCCTTCAATAAAACATGCATGATGTTGGATGAAAATTCATGATTTTGATGTTTGAAGTGTTTTTCCTAATCCCATGGTGAAAAAATGCAAGGGAAGCAACGCACAAAACCCACAAAAGAGCATTATCCTAAGTTTTCACTGTGCATTTTGATTCGTGCCCAGAGATTAAAAAGCATGCATAGATCTATGACTCATCTAATGGTTCCTAGATCTACGACTGAGAAGAAATTCCAGACCCCCCCGACTATTCTATCTTTAATGGTAGGGGGGTCCGACATGGAGATTAAAGAGTGTACATATATCTACGGTTAATACAACAATGCGTAGATNGACCGTTCTATATTTAATGGTGGGGGGGTTCTGATATGGGCGGTTTTCCCGGCGGGCCCCATCATAACGTGTCTCAAGTCCATTACGTCGAACCCCCTCTACTCTAAACCATTTACTGCCTAACCCACCCTCTGACATACTTCCATACAAAAATTGCAATACCGCCACCACCTCATGACAACATTCTCCACTACCCCGCCATCTTGTGATGTCATGTTCCACTATCTCCTCTTATAAGTCCCATCTCATTACTCTACCAATGTATTCCCCTCCATTCACCTGTCACATTTCATATCCATTTCGCCTATCCTCCACTCATCTCCCTCCACGTCATCATGGCACACCCATACCGTCCATTACCTGCCACCTCATACCTCAAGTGATCCATTGGCCATTTAATACAGGCTAACATATCTGTTATCTCGCTAAATTGTCCCTCGTGCCCAACGAATACCCGTTCACCCAAATTTAACCCTTTCTCTGCCATTTTCACACTGCTCATATTCTCTACACACCAGAATATCTTTTACCTCACCATTACAGTCAGCAACCTAGCCATAGCCATTACCTACTAATGTTTGTTTGATTCAAAATTGCAGGTACCTGTCGAAATTGATGGCGCCAAAATCCAAGAGATCTGAGGTCAAGGAAAATCCATTTCTACCACCTCCTGTCGACCTCGACCAGATCCCACTAGCTGATAAAGAGTACCTGATCTCAGAGACTAGGTGCGAATTCAATCTTGCCGAATTGCATTCATGGTTTAGGGACACTCTCCTGGATCAAAGTGATGAGATTGGGCTCTGGGAGTCCAATATCCCCAATATATTTTTCCCCAAATGCACCATTTTCTCAAGTTCTCCCTCAAGTGCCAGGTGCATTACCTCCCTGATTAGAGAGCCATTGTTTCTTTGTCTGGAGAAACCCTTTTCACTATCACACCGAAGTCCATTGATCGAATGATGCAAATATCTAGAGTCGAATACGCCTCTCTTTTCACCCTTGAAGTTCTAACTGAAAAGTACCAGAGTCTGTCTTTCCCCCAGAGAGCGCATATTTTTGAGCTTTTCCTCCCACAGGATGCCCAATTCTCCAAGAAAAATCCCCCTTACCATTCCTCCATTTTTTCAGAAAAGGGAAACCAAATCATTTCATCATTATGTTGTTTGCTCAGTTACTTCTCATATGAATGGGTGGATGATCCCATCTTGGGTTACCTATCCATTTTCGTTGTCAAAGAAAAAACCACCACCCAGTTCGATTACAATAGTTTTCTAGCTGAAAACATGCATCAACAACTTTTCAAATTTCCCACAGAGGGAATGTTTCAGTATTCTTCAATATTGAATTGCATGTTCATGTTATTTCAAGCATATAAGTTTGCATTCACCATGTAGAAAATCGACCAGGACGACAAACCACAGCCCGACACCTCTTGGACTTCGCTACTCAGAAGAAACTCCACAGAGTTTAATTTCAAGCAATTTATTGAGTTGTTTTATCACCCAGTGGTAAGCATGCTCAGTGGTAAACCAGAGCCGAGGATAAATTAGGAGATACAAATAATTTTACACCTCTCAGATCTCTCCAAGACTGGAGACTAGTATATATATTAGAATCGCACGAAGATCAGTATATATGGATGTGATTTATCTCCCTATATGCTACCCAACTTCTTGCCTGTTAGAATATTTACCTTGGAGTACATTCAAAAAAAGATCAATTCAGATGACATACACTTTGTATCCTTGAAGAAGAAACAACAGCTAAGAATTAAAGGGCAGATAGGATCCTTCATATGCAACAGTCAAGCTGTCGGGGAAGAGGCAAACAAGTTATTAAAGGAAATGAATTTTGGCACAAGTTTCCTTTGGCACTATGATCCGCTTGGGATCATTGCAGAGATGAGATTGAAGAATAAAATTTCCCCGTATGTTCATGCACCCAAGCCAGAGATTGAGAAATTTGTGAACCAAAGAGAGTGGGAGGTGAACACTCTGAAATACATTGAACAACAATCTCCTCTGGCCATTATTTCAAAAACTACTACACCGCAGATGCCCAAGGACAAAAGACCCAGAAAGGATACCTCACCTTCAGTCACTGAAGTGTCAGTAGAGGATTTCCAGGTGTACAAGAAAAGGCCAAAAACCGCTCATACTATTGACAGGTCTGGAGAGGAAGAGACCCAGTCTACCACAGTAGTCGGGGGAGAGCATTCATCACCTTTCTCAAGTAGTGACTAGATGATGTCTACTTCTTCCTCAAAGAAGCATACTAATACCACTGTGATCACCCAAGCTCCACTAAGATCTGCAAAACTGAGTATTTTTGAAAAGTATGATTTGATTAAGAAGAAAAATGAGATGCTGACCAACAACACCTATGCTCAGTTTTGGAAGAAAACGTCCACATCACAACACAGATTGTTATTATCTTTTGATATAGAGAAAGGGAGAATGCACATGGCATTTTTGCAGGCACAAGCGCCCCATCCAAAGGAAATCACTGATTACAAAAGGGAAACATTTGAGTTTAACACCAGATATGTACATCAAGATGATCAGATGGATTTACACAGGAAGACTAGAGAAATGGTTTTCTCAAGATTCGCCAATGCTTCCACTACTGCTGCAAAATTACAGGTTTCTCTGAACAATGTTCAGACTTAGTTAAAACTGGAGAAAATATCATCTTTTGCAAAGGATAACAGGATTAAGTATTTAGAAGAATTGGTTCTCAAAATTGGGTATGACCCCTCAGATGTGAAAGAAGCTGAGGAGATTCTCAAGAAAAAGAATGCTGACATAGCATCTCTGAGGAAGCAACTAAAAATGCCACCTATAGAAGACTCACAGGCCAAAGAGATGGTTGAGACAGAAGGTGAAAAGGAAGAGATGCTAAAGTTGATCATGGAACAGAATGCAAAGATAAAAGAGATGGAAGAAGAGCTGGAGAGGTTAGTAAAGGAGAAGGAATATGAAACACCCATGCAAGTAATCCCACTGAGTGTAGTCCCCCTCATAGAAGTTAGCACAACAAAAGCATCAACAACCACCACAATAGAACTTCCATCAGCCACTCCACTAACAACATTGGAAAAATCTATAGAGCTAGCAAAATCAATGGAGGAGATGAACCTATAAGGAATGGAAATCAATATACTGAACAAAGAGATAGAGAAACTCCAGGAGCTTAAGTCTTCCTACCAAACAAGCTACAACATTGAGAGGAAAACATCAGAAAAGCTCAAGCAGGAAATACAACAGCTCCAAAAGCAAACAGTGGTGGGAAAAACACTAGTAAAAGCCAAGGAGAACATTTGGATGGATATCTCCAAATTCATAAATGAAACCTAGCCCATGGTTCAAATTATGTTTGAACAACATGAACTGGTGTTGAGGAGAAGGCAAACCATCGACAAGATAAAGGGAGATTTGGGGGAAATTCCCATAGGAGAAAATGAAATAATCAAATTTCTAAATTCAAAGACTAGGGAAGAGTTGGAAGTCCTAAATATTGAAGATAGGACATAAACTATCCTCTAGGTTAAAAGAGTTTTGACCAAAAGATGATTAATGTTGCAGCTGGAGGAGAAATTCCAGAACATGGATGTCATATTTTAGAAGTTCTTTAGCAAGATTGAGGTTTTTCAAAAGAAAGGCCTTCCTGGTTTATTGGTGCTAAATGACAAGCTGATGACCCTTTCTAGCTATAAATAGAAGATTGCCACGGTGGCCAAGGACAGTTCCAAGTTTTTAGGAATACAGGGTAGCATAACAGGAAAGGCATTTCTAGAGACTGTGCAGCTGGACCTCAGCATCCAACATGAAATTAAATATATTTTCATCACCAAGATGACTTTCTCCAAATATACTGAAATGGATGAAATCTACCGAAGACTGCTCAAAATAACCATTCTCAATCAACAAAGATGGGAGGATCTATGCAATTTGAGAAAATGAGGGATGAGGTGTATCATCCGAGTCAGCTTGCAGAGAAGTCAAAGTCATGTGGATAAATCACCAACGGCCTTCCCCAAAATCAGCATGAAGAATTCAACAGATCATCATGAGTTCCTACATTTTTGTATCTTGTTATCTAGTTAGTTAGATTTAGAATCTACCACGTCCTAATCATTAATGACAGGGTTGTTTGTAATTTTGATTATAAATACTTCAAACTTGGAAGTATCGAGGGTTGATCTTTACACCCTAGCAAGTTGTAAGCATTGTAATTTTTATCAAGAGATCTACCAGTAATAAAGGGACGTTTCATAGGATTCATGCATGTTAACTATTGGTGATGTTTACTCTTCTTCGTTGAATGTTTATCTCTCTTAGTAATCATTTTGTTTTGTAAATATGATCATTTAAAAGGAGTTAAAGTTGCATAATTTATCATTGTATACTCTGTGTCTGGCTTTTAAAGATTTAAATGTTTATCTTCTGATGTTATAATAAAGAAATTCTTAATTGCTTCTTTATTCTAATTGATTTTCTCACCTTTTTTCTGTTGTCCATCATTTTAATTATAAAGAATCCAATAGTTTCATTATCCTGCCCTATGAAAATACTCTTTAAAATATGTTCTTTGATCTCTACCTTTATAAAATAGACCCCATATCCCAATTGATGCGTAAACCCTATTTCAGTCATTTTATAAAACAAACAACACAATATCATTTATTTAACTAGCATAATATCTGAAACCCGAAACATAGTTAAATCATACAGAGAGATCCCTCTCTAAAACTGGTAGGGCTAGATCCCAGTTTCGAATTGGTTGGATAAATTTACCTTTGATAAATTTCTTCTATCTCCCGACAACCTGTGGGAATTTACAGAGCATTAACATATGTCGCAATACCTAGTCAATGTGGAGGAGAAATATATTATATGAAGGTCAAAATACTATGTGCACATGAATTCTTATTAGTATTCATGAAAAGGAAATTAATTTGGTGTGAGAATCCACCTCACATTTGCTTTCCTATTTTTTAGGGGAGGTTGAGGATCTCATGGATGGGTGAAATATTTCCTCAAAATCCTTGAGAGATATCTCCTCCCTAGAATCCTTAAGATATATTTTCTCCCTAAATATCTTGGAGATCCCATTTTAGTGGATTTGATGAGTGATCCTCTCCATGGTGGTTAAGCCTCCAAATCCTATATAATGAGGGCTTTCCAAGGAGAAGAGGAGGTAGAATAGAGGTATCAAACTTATGATCTTGGGAGGAAGCATTTGGGTATGAAACCTATGATCTTGGGAGCATCGTACAAGGGTTGTACTAGGAGAACTTGGAGAGGTTGTTGCAACTGCATCTACAGATTGTAAGTGTCTTTTTAATGTTCTCATTAATATATGCTTGGCCTATTTCCTTCTAGTTTATGTATATTTACATATGTTTGTCTACTATACATGAATTTATTTAATCTAGTATGCTAGAGTAGGAGTTTCCTTGTGTCTCTTTGTTTTCTGTGGTTTGTAGGTATCAAGTTGTGTGAACGAGTTTGGAGATCAAGCTCAAATTGGAGCAGCGAGGACAAACACCAGAAATAGGTGCATCACACCCTTTCTCCCTCTTTCTCTTTTCAACTATTTGAGAAAATATCAAAGGGATTTTAGTGTCCATTTTCATCTTTATGTCTTGGCATTAAAGGTATAGAATCCGAGGGAATATCCACCTGTACGCCGGGGGAATTTTTCTATAACAAGTTGAAAAATGTCTCTCTATTCCATGAATATCACAAAATTATTCAAATTCATGTGAGGTAAACTAACATATTCTGTATGATCTCAAGCACTTGATTTTCAAATAAATTTCATTTTCAACCAAGGCTTTGAATGCTTTGAACTTCTTAAATAATTCAAAATTTTCTTTTAGGAATGTAACCCATGTCATTATAGAGTAATCATCAATGAGCAACATTTACAGAGTGTTAACTTAATAATTGTTTTCTCCAGTTCCTTTCTTAAGGAAACAATTTTATATTCTAGCTTTTTGCAGTTTTCTTCCTTTTCCTTCAGCTAGATTCTCACCACTTATTCTATACTTCTTGACTCTTCTAGTTAAACCTTTAGGCTCATGATAGTATTTTTTGTTTCTTCAAGGTGATGTGACTTTTTCTCTTTTTCCTATTCTTCTAAATCCATCATTTATTTTCCTTTGTCTTCATCAATATTTGTTTGTGATTTCCATAAAGAGAGTTTCTTCTCTATCACTATCAAAACTACTTTCTTCAGACAAGTCACTAACTCTTTTTTAGAAGAGATTCTTCTTCTGCTTATAATTTTTCTTCTTATTTTCATGATTTTCATGTTTGTTGTTATTTTTTTGTTGATCATGATTGTTCCCTTTATTTACGTTATGGTATTCTTCGTCATCACTACTTTCATCCTTTTCATATGGACACTTAGGAGAAAATTGTCCTACTTTTCCACAATTAAATCATTTAAAGTTGTTGGCACAGACCATTTTGGGGAACAATGCAAAAATTGTGGAATACGGGTAGAAAAGGGACCATAAAAGGAGCTTGTGTCAGATAACAAGGAAAAGTAGCACAAGGAAGAAGGAAAGGAAGAAAGAAGAATGTAGATCAACCGTTTGTAGGAAGTTAGAATGTGGACAAACCTAATCCACTTAGGGTTAGGGCTTTGGTCATAATTGTAATGGGTTTTAACCCATTTTTGTGGTATAAATATGCATTGTAATATTTGAGGAGGGGGATCAAAGATATTTTCTAGCGAGAGTTTTGAGTCAGAAAGTATTTTATGAGTTATTTTTAGGTATGATTTTTGTTGAGAGTTGTGGAGCTAGTTTTGGAGATGAGTTTGTTTTTGAGTTGTAAATGAGGTTAAGGTCACAAGATGTGGATATTGGTGCAACCTTGTCAGCCTCACCATCATCAAACTTCTTATGTAATGTGTGCAACGCATAACCTTGATGACGAATAATAAAGACGCAGAGATTGCTAGATCTTTTTAGATGTAGCACAGGGGGGTGAACCATGGTAAAACATTGTGTCATTGTGTGGAATGTTTATTTTATGTCTTGGAATGGTTTATGATGAATGAATGAATATGTTAGTAGTAAAATGCAATGCGCACTAGAATAGTTTAGATATTTACTGCAGAATGAAGTTTAATGAATGAATATGGTTGTAAAATGGTATATATGGATTTAATAATATGGTAGAATGATAGATATGATGAATTTTGAAGTAAAATAACATGCCTAACATCTGTAAAGAACCATCCCTTCCAAGGTTGCAGACATTTGGGTCCTACAACCACCCATAAATCCATCTCGGGTGAGACTCCATTGTGTACTTTGTGCCCAATGTTGTCTTTTGTTCTCCAGAAGGGACAATTGTTTGTAGGGTTTTGTTGGAAAACTAAAGTAGAAACTGGGTCAACCCAAACATATCCAACAAATGGTTCTATTGCCAATTGGAACTCAGAAGAAAGGATCGGAGGGGATTTGATACGAAGGAAAGTGAAGAGAATGCAGTAGTACAAGGGGATGTTCAAGCCATAGAATCCAACTAAGAAGGTGATTGAAATATGGTTAGCGATAAAAGAGCTCTAGTTCATGTAGAAGGACAATAGAAATCCTAAGTATACTCTGTGCCAATATTTGGAAAGGTATGTTTTTATTGATCTTCATGAGGCATTTTTCTGTTATTTTCCAGAACATCTACATGAGTGGATACTAATATTGAAGGAAAATCATCCAACTAATTAGATAAGTCCAATAGAGTGGACTAATGATAATATTTCACGGATATAGAGAGTCAATAATAAATTCACGCATGTAGTGGATTTTTTGTTAGACAAAATTGTTGTAGGATTTATTACTGAGTTTGATGTTGATACTGCAAAGTCTTACACTTCTGTAGAGTAAGAGTGTTTGAAGGGACAGAGAGGAAGTTATATTTGATCACTTTACACATCGATCAGGATTTTATTGCATGATAAAGGAGTGATGACAATGGAGTTAGAAAGTTAAACCACTCTACGTGCATGGGGAAGATGTGGGAAGCACTAAGGATGATATGAGAAATGGAGAAGGACCTGGATAGAGGTTATAAGAAGGAAGCAATGGGACCCATCATGATGGATGAATATAAGATAAAGGAAATAATGGACAGAGTGGGAATGATGCATAACAAAATACCCTGCCATTATAAGATCAATAGGAAAAATAGGGTAGTAGCCAAGTGAGAGGGCTTGGACAATGATGAACATGAGTTATTGTTTCTTCGTGCTACAGGAAAGATTAAGGATATCCTATGCATCACATATGAGAGAAAAAATAGAGGTCAAGGGTTCAACATAGAAGAAGGATCTCCATTCCAGATCATAATTAATGTGGAACCCACAACCCCATATGTGGCCAAGACATCTGAAGAGAAAGAAGTGTTTAGAAAAACAACAATCAGTAGCCAAAGGATTTTAGTAGGACGAGGGTCCAGTGGAAATTCAAGTGGAGGTACAAGTTCAACTAATAGTAGTCAGCTATCTGCAATGCACAGAGGCGGTACAACAAATTTTACAATGGCAGGACAAGATCCAACTATTCGGTTACCAGAGTTTCATGGAGAAGGGTCGGAGGATCCATAGAAGTATTTATTTAGGAAGCCAAACAAATCATAGATGAAGATACAAAAGTAGCACATTTTTCAATCACATTCAGAGATCGTGCACTGGACTAGTATATGGGCTTCCCAGTAAATAGTCCACAAGGATCACCTACAACCATCGTGGACATGAAGAAGGAATTAATCAATGAATTCAAGTGACCAAGTTCAGAGGATCAATACATGAATGAGATGATCAAAATCAAACAAAATCTAGGAGAGTCATTTTGGGAAGTTGATCAGAAGTTTAAGAGACTAAAAGGTAAGTTGAAGTATCCTATCACAGATATGAAGCATAGGAATATATTTGTTAATTCATTATTGCCACATCTTAAGTATCCATTAAGAAAACAAAAGTTCCAGAATAAGGCCGAGGCTTTGCAAGAATACTTGCAATTTGAGGAGAATCAATATAAACATATAGATCCAACTATAGAGGAGTTGAGAGTGGATCTAAAGAATATGACATTTCAGTTGAATCAAAAAAAGGAAAGGAAAAGAGGAAAGTTGTATGGTGTACCTTATGCATAATAGAAGGACATCATAAGAATGAGTGTCAAACATTTATGCAGTATTTGGGAGAAGGGATTCTGAATCCCTTACCCACAGGAGGACCATGGTGTGAAATATGTAGAACACATGGACATGATCCCTATAATTGTCCCATGATGGAAAAGTATCAAACAATGCCTAAGGGTACATTCTGCAATTTCTGCAAGACTGTAGGACATGAGGACAAGGATTGTAGAACCTTGGAAATAATGAAGGAGAGGACATAAGATGCATATAGGATGCAGGATGAACCTATGACATGTCCACCTGTGAAGTAGTATAATAATGTGAAACAATTTACAACACCGTCACAATATAATAATGCACAATAGTTTGTAGTGCTACCACGGTATAATAATGTGCAGCCACAATATAACCAAGAACCACAGTATAATACATTGCGTGGAGATAATCAAGGTACCATAGAAGGCTTCAGAGGAGGAGGTCGTGGAGGACAAGGATTTGGAGGAGGTAGATCACCAGTAACCCGTCACAATTTTTAGAAACCTGGAAATTATGCAAGGGATTGTCCATAGCCACTAGCGACATGTATGTATTGTCGCACAACATATCATAATACAAAAGATTGTCTGACACTTCTGATAAAGATACAGGAAAAGAGGAACCGGAAAAACTAGAATGTTCAATGGATTTCTAGGGAATCTAGAGAGGATGATGGGAAGAAGATCCATATAGTTACTAGAGGTGAAACCAAGATAGGAGTAGATGTAGAAAACCAAGATCAAAACCAATACCAATGGTTTATAAATAATACAACACCTCAACAACATTTTGATGCGCATAAAGAAAATGAGACATTCAAGGAGGCCAAAAAAGAAATTTTTAAAGAGAATATTGCTTCTACTTTAGATACAAAACCAGAAGATGATGTACCAGTATGTGATATGCCTCACCTATTTGATGGTACCAGCGGAGATCAGTCTTCAGAAAAAGTAAGTAATCTAAGAAAATTTTGGGGGTTTTGTTTTAATTTGTTGAATGATAAATCGTCTATACAAATGTTACAAGGGTTGTTAGAATAATGTAATTATGGAGAAGAGATACAACTAGAATAGAATAAAGTAAATCATGTTCGTAGAAATACAAGAACAAATAGGGAGTTCAAATTGAATGAAAATATTGGATACTTTAACATGGGTGATATCATATTGGACTTGGGGTCTAAAGTAAATGTTTTTCATAAGAAAACATGGGAATCTATGGGGGAACCTACACTGGGATATTCACCTTTTAGTTGAAATTGGAAAATCAACATAGGGTGATACCAATTGGTAGATTGAAAGGTATAACAGTGGATTTAGATGGAGTGTGCACTATGGAAGACTTTGAATTAATTGATATAGTGGATAACACTACACCATATCTAGCATTGTTGGGACTAAATTGGGATTTTGACAATCAGGATATCATCAACTTGAAGACTAGGAAAATGATATTTGAATTAGGAGAATATCAAGTCATTCCACCATTATATCCTTCATAAGGAGGAAGATATGTTGAACCTGCGATAGATAACTTCATCACAGAAGAGATAAACCAGTTGTATAGAAGTATTGCACGAGAAGAAGATTATGTTAACCCAACAATAGATGGAATGCTTAGTTCGAGAAGCATTAGCTCTTGTGCTTCATATTATGACACAAGACTGGAGAATTGGCAGCATCGATTACATAATATATCTACCATAATATGTGAAAAAATGAAGCACACACTAATATGGGTTGGAACAGAGGTAAGAGAACCTCCAACTTTTTATGGTCATAATGATTTAGAAGAATTTTTAAGTTTGAGTTAGAATTTTTGGAAATTCATAGGTTACCAATTTTAGATATTTCTTTGAAAGCTAAACCTACACGTTGGTGGGGTACTCATAAAAACAAGATTCATAATTGGTATCAGTGTAAAAGATTATGGCGCATCAAATTTGGTGTAGAACAGGAGAAGAAATATATGCAGAAATATGATGGACTAGGATAGCCTAAAGAACAAATAGACAAATGTATAACCTAATGGATATTGGTACCACCATAGGAGTGGCCACATTATTTTATTCATACATTGGAAGGAATCCCAAGGAGTTGGTATACATAATTGGAACTATGCAGAGGAACTGTAAATTGGAAATATTTACAACAAAACTTTGTGATCACCTTTACATTTGAACATGAGAATCCAAAGACAGATACATCACTGAAGTTGATAAAAGAGAGGATCTTTGAAGAACGTGAAATTGAAATTTTAACAACTTATCATAACCAGAATTAACATAAAGTTAGACAATGGTTATATTGTTATCACGTCATACAAGATGATCCAGCAGAGGAAAACCCGTGCGACATTTATATTACAGAAGTTGAAGGGTAAAGAGAATTAGAAGGTCCAAAATTAGAGTCAAAATAATTTGTTGCACCACTAAAAATGAAGAAGGTAAATATTGGAACAAAAGAGAATTCAAAAATTGCAAGTATTGGTGACTATTGGGATAACCAGACAGTCTAAATAATAACAGATTTACTACGTGAGTATAGTGATTTGTTTCCAGCGACATTTTTAGAGATGAAAGGGGTAGTAGGAGAACTTGGAGAGATGAATATCCCCTTCAGATCAGATGCTATACTAATAATACAGAGACCATATAGATTGAATCTAGTATATAATCATAAAGTAAAGGGAGAGATTGATAAAATGTTAGAGGATGGTGTAATATAACCTGTTGAAGAATCTAAGTGGATTAGCCCTATGGTAGTTCAAGAGAAGAAGCAAAGAGGAATAAGTATTTGTGTAGACTTGAGGAAGTTGAATGATGCATTTCTGCATGATCCTTTCCCTACTCCATTTACATATGAGGTCTTGGAGAATGTAGGAGGACAAGAAGCATATTCATTCACTAATGGATTTTTAGGGTATCACCAAATCAAAATAGCACTAGAGGATCATCAGAAGACTACATTTTCCACATAATGGGGGTCATATAAATACATAGTGATTCCATTTGGATTGAAGAATGCCCTTGCTATTTTTTCAAGGGTAGTGGTAGCTTCATTTAAGGATTTCATACATACATTTTTGGAGGTTTACTTAGATGATTGGGCAGTATTTAGCTTATTGAAATATCATGTTGAATTTTTGAGACTAATGCTAGATAGGTGTAGATAGTGTCAAATCTCTTTGAATATTAAGAAATGAATATTTAGCGCACCATTTGGAATTTTTCTAGAGAATGTGGTGTATAAATAAGGTCTGTTGGTTGATCTTGTGAATATTATTTTCATTGTGAATTTAACACCATCGAAGTTAGTGTGCCAATTGAGAGTTGCACTTGGTCATACATGCTACTATAGGATGTTTATAAAGAAATATGCACATATTATTTTTCCCATGGAGAAGTTGTTAAAGAAGGTTATTAAGTTTCAATGGAATGATGAGTGCCAACATAGTTTGGACATCTTGAAGGATAAAATGGTGACAACCTCAATTTTTTTGTTTCAATATTGGTCAAAGGAGTTCCATGTTCATGTGGATGCATATTCAATATCACTTGGATCAGTACTGACACAGCTAGGAGAATGTGATATGGATCACCCAATAGCATTTGCAATCAGGAAGCTCTCATATTTATTATATAACTATAATACAAGAGAAAGAGAATGTTTGGCTATGGTGTATGCATTGAAAAATTTCAGACTGGTGACTATTCTGATGAACATGGAGATATCTACTCCCATAAAAAAACTAGTCAAAATGAAAAAATATAAATCATTAATAACTCAACCTCTATTACATCCAAGAGAGGTAAAAATTCAATACAATATAGTTTACATGAACTTTAAAAGCTTTTACAATTATGTTATCTATTCAAGATTCCTCAATACTCACAAATGTAATTCTAGTTACATCAACAAGAAACTTTGATAATGAATTGACAAGGAACCATTTACGTAAAAACTAAAACTCCTCTCACTAACATCACTAACATAAGCATAAGTTACATTGTATTTCTTTCCTTAAACATTTATTTAATAGTAAAAACTTGACCTTAGAGTAAGTAGATAGTAAAATAAAAGAATATTTTCCTTTCAACGTACGCAATTTATTTAGGTATTCTATGAGTGAAATTTCTCCAACTATCTCGACCTTACAACAAATAAAAGTAAATATTCACCTACATAAGACATAAGTTCCAAGTCAATAATCTTGAAGTTCTAGCCTTCGTCTAAGGTTTTAAATTGTATTGCAAATTGGAATTGAGGATATGCATAAATGTGTTTCTATTCTATAATTTAATTAATATAGAAAATGAATAACTAATCGTTGATATACGATAATAATTAGAGCTTCTTGGCTCCTTAATATATAATCCTGCAAATTATACCCTTTTTGAAAATCAACAAATCTATGATATGGATTCCATTATATGTTTATATACCTTATAATATCTTATGGTACTATATATATACTCAAAGTATTATAATTATTATAATTTATTTAATCCACCGGGCTTTCATTAATTATGAGGGAAAGATAATGATGCCTTTCATTCAAGATTTAATAGTAATTTTTGTTTTATATAATTATCATAATAAAACCTTCTAACATCTGACCCTTCTCATAATGAGAGAAAATATTAAGTTTTTATTGATTAGTATAAGCAATGATTGGGATTCTAGTTAGGCGTAAAAGAACAAACATGGCCCAACTTGGTTTAAAACTCCCTCACATTTAACAATTTAAACCCCCCAATCATTTTGGGTCTATGTGGGAGGGAGTGAGCTAACAAGAAATGTTTTACAAGAGTGAGGAAATGAACAGACAAGTCCACCAAACTTCACAACCTTTTGTTGGCAGCAATAATGTAATTTCTATTGTTGGTAAGCTGCCTACACAGGGTCTTTAAATTCTCATTACTCATCATGACCTTTCTCACTAAACAACACTTGTCACTTGTCACTTTCTACATACCTGCTTTTCAATTTTTGTTTTTGTGACTGTAAGCATGAAAACTCATAGCTGGAATTCACACTTGATTTCGATTTTTTATCAAAGGATAACTGTTTATATGGTCTATTGTCGAATTGTCATCTTTCACTATGAACTTGATGATTTTCTTAGTTTATAACCCTTTAGTCCTAAACTCTAGTCATTCCTTGGTTACATAAGTATAAACCATCCACTCATTTAGTATTTGATTAATAGTAATAGGGTTTTAATTCAAAAAAAAATTGAGCACAATGTTTATTTCATACTTTTACTTTGTACTCAAGCCATGAATGTATGCGCTCTATGGTATTCAAGTGCTTACGTCCTTACACTGCCCACATCCCAAGGTATCATATGAGGTACAACATGATATTATTAATCCATATGGCCTCGGGCTTCATGACCTCTTCCCCACGCATCGTGATTAACACTCCTGCCTACCATTTTGAACTGTTGTTGCTTTGTGAAAACTTGGGGCTATGGATTTGTGTTTTCTTATCAAACCCTACCTCCGATTTCTGTGTTGATTCCCTACTGTTAGCCATGGCTCCTATGGTGAGGATTGAGCCCAATGGCATCCATACCTTGTTATCATTTGACAATTCCATAGATGACTTAGAAACGAATGGCTGGCATGTGTTTATTGAAAAGTTCGAGGGTTTTAATCTAAGAGTGGCTCAATAATTCAAGTTGACATTCGATGGTTGCAGAGAAAAAATAGGAGACGTCCAGCTTGAGTTAAATGAAGATTTTATAAGCCAAGCTACCGGTCTACCAGCTGTGGGGAAAAAATGGTTCAAAAACTCAAAGGTTGAAGAGGTTCCCTGGTCATTGTTGTTTACCTCAAGGAGAATTACCAGCTGCGACCGAGGTATGCCTGTCTCAGCTTTAAAACCTAGATGGCATGATCTGTTAGCTATTGTGAAACAATTTGTTACCTGTGAAGGGAGATATGGGTTGGTTTTCTTTTACCAGTTGTGATTTCTTATGAGTTTTATCGATTTCCCCTTGAACATGCCCTATTTTCTCCTTCGAAGTCTATACAAGATGGAAAAGCAGTTTAAGAGGCAGAAGTCTAATTCTAGTTTGTTCCACCATTGTTTAATCAAGATTATTATTATACATCAGTTGGAATTAAACAATGATTGTTGGGATGCTTTTATGTTATGGAATGGTTTTGGTAGTAGTGAGTTGGCACAGGTTGACAAACCTGTCATCAAAGAAACCCTTGTAAAGCCTGCCATCTCTCCTCCTTTGCTCATGCCTTGTGATCCTATCTCTAATTTGGAACCCTCAACCTACCCTGATGCTACCCAACCCAATACTCAATCGGATTCGTATCCTAAAGGTTGTGTTAAGACTCTTAATAAATCCATAAGGAAAAAGTGTAAAGGCAACCTTGATGTCAATTATAAGAGTAAAGGGCCGCTCGTTGGGTTTCACGATGTGCTCGAAATAAACCCAAGCCCTGTGTAGACCAAAATGCAATTGTGGTAAGTGAGGATTCCAATTCAGAAATTGAAAGGTTCCTGGCCGAAGAGTATCCATATTCATATGGACTTTGCTCTGACAGACCCTACGATTTTGTTACTAACCTTCCACCGTGTCTAAAGGACAATCCTAATTTCCCTGGGATCAAACTCAGTAATGAACCTACAGGTCCAATGGAAGATTCCCCACCTATTAATACTATTAGTGCCGATACACAGTCTATACAGCCGCACTGTAATGAATGTCGATCTTGGATCGATAGGTATTACAAAGATGTGCCTTTACTTCAATCTCAGCTTAAATCTTTGGAAGACCAGGTGAATTCGCTAACGAAGGATAATAACAGACTCCAATCCGTAGCTAAAACCAAAGACAAACGCCAAAAAACCACAGGGTCTGTTGTTTTTAAGAATGTGGAAGCAGTGACTGCAATAGTAAATTCAAAGATTGCTTGATTAGTTAGAATCCCTTAATTTGAGGTATGAGTTTTTTAGCATGATTCTATCTTTTTCAAATTAGGATACACGATTTTCTTGCACAGATTACCTTTAGTTTGTTTTGATTGATTCAATAAAATATGATTCTAGTTATAATTATAACTAGCTACAGAATCGTGAGATTCTGTAGCTACTTAGAAAAATTTGAATTACTTGTTTTGATAACTAAAAATACATCTGAAATCTTTTATTCTTATTTGTTTTCAGGAACCTATGATTTATAAGGAGATTTGAAGCACTCTTGGCATCTCTCATCATATTATCTTCATGTTTTTGATAGAATAGGCTATTGGTTTTTGGTATCAAGTAGAATCTGGGAGGTTGTATCCTCCACATTTTTTGGAACAAATTGGATGTTATCAACAGGAAATGTTTTGTTCCTGAATCCTATATAAATATATTGATTTGCAAACTTGAAACCATCTTTGCCTGGGGAAAAAAACTATGGATTTATGATTTACAGACTCGAATGGAATATGATATTTTGCAGAGCTTTAGCTTCTCTATATCGTGTTTTTATTCAAGTTATGATTATTTCGATTTGTAGTTAGATCGTGATTGCTTTAGATATCGTGGTTTATTGCAGATTGATATGATAAAATGTATATGATATGCATATTTTATGTCCAATAATTAACATGCAGTAATTATTTTGTTCAAACTTGAGATTTAGAGCTTTATCTTCATCATTTGTTGAGCATTTATACACAAGTTTCACAGCAGGATTTATCTCAATGTGGCCACTTGTGAAATTATAAAATTTTTGTTACTATATCTCCTTTATGTTATATCATTGGGATTCAATCACTACTACTTCACATTTATGAGAAGCATTTGTAGAACCTGTTGTGGGTTTGCCTCATCAAACAACAAGATTGGATGCTATACGTAGGATGAGTATCAAAACCGATTACAGGTTAGTTTGTGAGTTTTATTTCATTAGTTTAATACAAAAATTTCTTGCAGTCTAAACATATTCTACTATTTATTATATCTGTTTTCAATTAGACAGTTTGATTTTTCATTTCTTGTCTATGAACATTA
>ML776892.1:582004-604164 GCA_009831015.1 Picea engelmannii | reverse complement strand
TTGTTGTTGTTTAATAAATCAATCCATATTCGATTTTCGCAAATTTAGATTAAAATTTGCAATCTATAAATGTTATACGTATATTAGAAATAAAGTCATTTGTATATATTATACATACAACAAGTGTATTTATGTTATAAACATTATTTAGTAAACTGTAGATATATATTAGGTCTGTATATAATTTTCAGCGAGTTAAGCTATCTTCTTTTCTTTAGTTTTGTTTTTCACTTTCTTAGGACTTAGATCGGCTAACGGAGCCGTTAAACCCGTCGGAGTGGATCAATCCAAATGGATTGGGTTAATTACACAACCCCAGACCAAATTCACTCCTTCAATTGATGAGGTGTCAATTTCGCCCGTCAACAAATGACGCTAGAAGGAGGGCCTAAAAATTATTAATGGCACGAGGTGGTCGTAAGACTCCTCCGCCATCTACCTGCTCACCTATAGTGACTAGAATTCATTCAGACAACAACGTTGTCCCTCAAACAACAACCAGATCAAATGATGATCTACGGATCACAGTTGAACCAATAACTCCAAATCCTACGGGTGGTGACATACAAGAGATCATTCGCCAATCTCTCATAAGAACACACAGTGCCTTCGCCCGTTTAAGACAACCAAACCGACCTTTGGACCAACCATTAAACTTATCTGATATCAGAGAACAACTTGGAGGCACTGACCTTACTTTAAACCCTACAGATCCAATCCTCACTCCTATAGCAGGAGGATCTGGTATACCACCATCACCACCTCCTTCATCTCCTTCTTCTTCTGGAGAAGAATCCTCTAACGAAGGCAGTTCCTCATCCCAGCCTTCGACACCACCCACACCTATGGCCAACCAGAACAATCCCGCCAGACCCTAGCTCGACCAGGATGTAGTGGCCATGCCTAGGCCTCAACATCCCTTAAGAAAGCACCCAGAGAAATGGCTCCCTAAATTTGACCCAGATTCCAAACAGATCGCCGAAGATCATATCAAAAAGTTTATGTTAGCCATTATACTCCATAGTGTCGAGCACGAAGATGTAGTCTGTAGGTTTTTTACCTACACCTTTGAGGGCAATGCCTCTACCTGGTACTTTTCCCAACAGCCCCATACCATCGTGTCATGGGAGAAGTTTGAATCCTGTTTTCTTGAGAAGTTTGGAGATGACAGGTCTCCTAAAGTTCTAGTCATGGAGATTTCTAGTTTAAGAATGAATCCCAAAGAAAAGATTAAAGACTTTAACCAAAGGTTCTTGACACTAAAGAACCGAATCCATACTGATTCAATGCCTGCTGAGAATATTATTATAGCATATTATACTGAATCCTTACATCAAAGCATAGCCATTTGGGTAAAGAGATCCAAGAAAGCCACGTTGTTAGAAGCCTTCGAAGAGGCCAGTTAGATCGAGAAAGACATTCTCAAATTAAAAGACACTACTAGCAATGAGACATAGACTAGTTCATCTTCCAAAAAGAAAATTGAAATCCTCCCTAAGCCTTCCCAAAATAAAGCTCAACCTGAAAGCTCTGATTTAGAAAACTTACAGAAAGTCGTGCAAAAACTGTCCAATCAAGTTATAGATTTGAAAAGGACGGTTGAAGAAGCTTCTTCAAGCAAAGGACCTTACAAACCCCCTTTTAGGAAGCCTTTTCCCACCAACTGACCTAATTCAAATACTGAAGGCCTAAATCTAGAAAGCCTGCAATTCATTATTCAAACGATTCTAGAAGCACAGGATAACTTGATGCCTCCCGAGATCCCTAAATAAGTAGCTAAACAAGAGACAGTAGAAGAAGATGAATCCTCTCCGAATATTTTTGGACATTTTTTGGATAGTATTTTTTAAGCTAATTTCAAAATAGTGCATCCTTACAATACTAGGAGTAAGACAACAAACAAGCCTTCTTATGAAATCACTATGTTTTTGCCTCCAAAATAGTCTAAATCAACTGAGACTAAACAGAATTCAGTAAACCCAAGCTTAGATTATGATTTGGTTGAAGATCTAAAAAAGGTTAGGGATAATATTTTTGTTTATGAATTATTAAAATTCCCTTTTCTTCTACAAAATATGCTACAAAATATTGCAGAGAACAACAAAAATAGCAATCCAAGCAGTAACAAAGGTGTTCAGAACAACCCCAAAGTTCCTCAGAAGGCCTCCCCAAAACTACTTATGATCCTCACGAGAAAAAAGACATTCCTGTAAATAATGTAACAAATGTAGATAAGTCATTTTTAGAGGCCGCGAGTAAAAAGCAACAAGCTTCCACTATTAGTACTTGCAGAAATGTCCCTCCATTTTTGTTAACTTTTGAAATTTTCAATAGGAATGTGCATAACTGCATGGTAGATTTAGGAGAGTCATCTAACATAATGCCTTGGTCTATTTGTCAAAATATTAATGCCGAAGTTCAACCATCGACCTTGAAGATCATCCAGCTTGATCGAACTAGTGTTAAAGTTATAGGAGAATTAAGAAATGTGCTTATAAGATTGTCATCTAACCCTAAAGTTCATCAAGTGATTGATATTATTGTTGTATATATCCCAAAAGTTTATGGTTTGTTTTTAAGTAGAGACTGTTCGGAACAGCTACACGGCTATTTTGTGATGGATTGGTCTCACTTGTGGCTACCAGAGAAAGGAAAGCCCAACAGAATCAAGGTAAATCGTGAACGTTATCTGAAGTTCACGGTGACTGATTTAAATGATCCCAATGAACCATTCACTCCTTCTGCCGATTCTCCTGAAATACAGGGGATGGATACTTTTTTCGATAATTTCATGGCCGAAACTTCCACCATCACTAACCTAGAACAACAGTCTGAAATTTTAACATATACACAGCCAACAGCTTCTTCTCAGTGGACACATGCAACCGACGAAAATCAAATATGGTCTCTTTACTTCGATGGGTCAAAATCCAAGGAAGAAGTTGGTGCAGGCTGTGTGATCATCGATCTAGCAGGTAACAAGACCCTGATTACTTGCAGGTTAGAATTACAATGTACAAACAAAACAGCAGAATATGAGGCACTATTGTGAGGCCTCGGAAAAGCATTAGATATGAACGTTCAAAATTTAATTGTCTTTAGTGATTCAAAAATCGTAGTTAGATAGGTAAAAAATTCTATCCATTGTTTATCTCCGCACCTTAAAAGCTACCAAACTGAGGTATGGAATTTGATGAATAAGTTTGTCGCATTTAACATAAATTCTATTCCTGGATTGAATAATTTGGAAGTTGATTTGTTAGCTAACGTAGCTTCAAAACTTTTCCCTGCAGAAGGCTTATCTCCGAATGCATTCTCCGTCGAACTGTTGTTCAGACCGTCCATCCCAGACAACATCACAAACCGGAGAGTCTTCGATGACGATCAATAGATTATAAGTTTCCTGCATATGGAAGAAACTTTCCAGGGCACGGTGATCAACGAAGGTACTCATGACTAAATTCTTCATGACTTTATGGTAATACCAGATCCAAGATCTCCTGAATCTTCATCAGATATGGTAAATTCTATCCCAAAATATGTAGTTAGATTAGAAAAAATTTACGATCTTCACGACAAGTTCAAAAAATCAGTGAACTGTAAAACAAATAGTTCCTCTTTGACGCATGAAAAAGTAAACTTGGGAACTAAAGACAACCCACAGTGCATTAATTTAGGGGTGGTGTGTTCCGAGCAAGAAAAAGTAGCGTTTATTAAATTGTTTAAGGAATTCAAAGATGTTTTTGCTTGGATGTACGACGACCTAAAAACCTTTGATCCTAACATCATACAACACGTTATTCCTATGAAACCCCAAACCTAACCTTTTCAATAAAAGTTAAGGAAAATGCACCCAAAACTCGAACCAACTGTCAAGAAGGAATTAAACAGACTCCTGAATGCTAAGATAATCTTCCCAGTTAGGCACACACAATGGGTCTCTAATCTTTTCCCTGTCCGAAAGAAGAGTGGTGAAATCCGACTATGTGTCAATTTCTGAAATCTTAATCGAGTGTCTGATAAAGACAACTACCCTGTCCCTCCCATGGAATGGATCCTTCAACAAGTACCTGGTTCTGAAAGATTATCCTTGTTGGATGGTTTTTCGGGGTATAACCAAGTCCTGATGTCCCCTCCAGACCAACTCAAAACCACCTTCCGCACTCCGTGGGGCACCTACGCTTATAGGAAGATGCCCTTTAGACTCATAAATGTCGGTGCCACTTTCCAGAGAGAAATGGACATCACTTTTCGAGGCTTAATCAATCATTCTGTCGTAGTTTACTTGGACAACGTCATTGTCTTCACGAAAAAAGAAGAACATCATCTAGCTCATTTAAGATCCGTTCTACAGTGATGTCGTAAGTACAACATTTCTTTGAATCCTAAAAAATCTATCTTCGCAGTAGAACAAGGTAAACTCCTTGGATTTATTGTATCGAACGAAGGGATGATTATCGACCCTAAAAGAACTCAAGTCATTTCGAAACTTCCCCCTCCCTCATCCAAAAATTCTATGCAATCTTTCTTAGGTCAGATAAACTTTGTTAGGAGATTCATCCCCAGCTTTTCAGAAATGGTGAGACCATTACAAAACCTAATAAAAAAGGACGTACAATACCATTGGGGACCTTTAAAAAGCCAAGATTTTAATTCAATAAAAAATACCATAATAGATACTTCGTCTCTAATGATCCCCGACTTTTCACAAGACTTCACCCTCTACACATTTGCTTCTGACCGTTCATACGCCACCGTTCTAACTCAAAAGAACACTGAAAACAACGAAATCCCAATCGCCTTTATGAGCTCAGCCTTCAAAGGGGCAGAACTTAATTACCCAGTAGTAGATCAGCAAGCCTATGCTATTTTCAAAGAAGTAAAGCACTTCCGATATTATCTTTTGAAATCTAGGACAAAAATCATTATCCCTTACCCGGCTATCAGAAATCTGTTAGTACAGAAAGAACTAGGTGAAAAAAGGGCAAACTGGGTCACATCCTTGCAAGAGTATGACATAGAAATCACCCCAGCACAAATAGTAAGAGGCCAAGGGTTATGCAAATTGGTTGTTGATTCAGCTACAGGGAAACAAGAGGAAAATGATACGTTAAACCCAGGACAACACTATCAAAATCAAATCTACTGTGTACAAAACCCTATTAGTCCCTGGTATGATGATATAAAAGTTTTGTCTTATACACGGATCAACTCCCCATCACTTGGATCCCACAAAAATAAGAGCACTAAGATTAAAATCTGTTTTTTTTCAGCTGATTAATGGTATTTTGTTTCGTCAAAATTTTGATGGAGTATTGATGTGCTGCCTTGATAAAGATGAAGCAGAGAAGGTCTTATTGGAATTGCACGCAGGAGAAGCTGGTGGGCACTTTGGTGGAGACACCACTGCCCATAAAGTATTAAGAGTAGGTTATTACTGGCCTACACTTTTTAAATATGCTCATGCTTTGTGTCGCAAGTGTGTAATCTATCAAAAAGCATCTGGACGGTTACAGAAACCAACTTTCCCTTTGCAACCAGTTTCAGTAGACTCCCCTTTTCAGCAGTGGGGTCTAGATATTATAGGCCCAATCAATCCACCATCCTCACAACAACATAAGTATATCATAACAGCCACAGATTGCTTCACCAGGTGGTCTCAGGTTGCCCCATTAAAAGCTGTAAATACCAGCCAGGCAATATATTTTTTGAATTCGAATATTATTACTCGTTTTAGTATCCCTGAATGCCTGGTATTTGATAATGCTTCTTATTTTTCATCTCTTGAAATGAGTGATTTCGCTCTAGAAAAAGGAATTAAATTGAAGTATTATGCCATCTATTATCCCCAAGGCAATGGTTTGGAAGAATCGACTAATAAAAATCTTATCAAAATAATCAAAAGAACAGTCTCTAAAAATCATAAAAATTGGCATAATGCAGTATTAAATGCAATCTGGGTTGATAGGGTAACTCCTAAAACTGTTGTATGTAACTCGCCTTTCTTTCTCATTTATGGCAGAGAGGTGATTCTCCCACCACATGTCCTCCTTCCCTCTCTGCATCTATCGTAGAAAGTACAAGAAGAAGATTGTCCCCCTTTCGAGAATCGAATTAATGCTTTGTTAAAAATAGAAGAAGTGAGGGCTCAAGCAAAACGAAAATTTGATCAACATCAACTCATTGTTAAAAACTGGTTTGATTCCAATTCTACCTCTGACAGAAATTTTAAGGTAGGTGACCTTGTCTTGAAATGGGACAAACCGCATGAGGGAAACAGAGAACATACAAAGTTTCAGAACTTGTGGCTAGGACCGTTCTTAATTGTTGAGAAATTGGGTCCCAGTTCCTTCCGATTACAGAATTTAGAGGGCCAGCCAGACACCTATCGGGTGAATGGATAGGCTCTAAAAAGGTACTTCGACTGATGACACTCCCATGTACACTATGTAAATAATTTTGTTTTGCTTTCTTTTTGTTTTTCTTCGCTAGTTTGTTTTGATTTTTCCCTTATGCTTATCAGTTTTTCTTTTTGAGATGCACATGCCTACATCATGGGCTAGTTTAGACAAAGAGAACAGAAAAATTTCCCCTCTAAAATGACTGTTGAAGGTTGTTTAAACATCAATTGTGATATTTTTCCTAGTTTGAAACCATGTTAAAGATAACTTGTTGTTTGAAAAATGTTTCTTGATTCCAATCTGCAACTGAAGGTATTTACGATCATCCATAAAAATTCTTCTTACGATGTCCCTTTTCTTTAAGAGAACAACTCAGAGATGTCTCCCTTCTATTGAAAGTCAGTTTTATTAATAAACTATTTCCAGATCTTAATGGAGGACAGCTAAGAAATTTCTTCAAGGTCTGTAGTTTATTACGATGTGTCCAAAACCAGGATTTTCAGCGTCACCCCACTCCATTAAATATCTTTAAAACTAAATAAACCTTCAGAGAGCTGTGGGAAGTGATTGTAAACTCGCTGGGATACTGAACATGTCTGTTGGCAGTGGGTAAATGCATGCATGACGCTAAGATAACTTTGTCGGGGTACTAAATAGGCCCGCTGGTACCGAAGCAATGTCAGGTACATGAAAATTCTCAGATATGGATTCTCGTGACCTTAATGTCCTTTGTTATGATCTGGAACTTCTTGGCAGGATATAGATATCGGAGTGGGTTAAATGACATCCTTATCAAGGCTATGGACACCTATTGGAAGTAGCGGCCCTATCAACAGTATTGAAGTTTTTAACTTTAATATCATGACTCTCTTCTATTAAGATTGTTGTCAGTTTTTGTATTTTAAAATAACAGTAATCTGAAACTGGAATGTTTTCTAATTGATAATGATTAGATAGCTTTTTGGTTGTTTTCAATTCAAAATTTTTTCTGATTATCCTAATCTGAACTCATTCATTTGGTAGAGATAACTGCTTCTACCAGTGTTTCGCCATTGTTGGCAGCAATAATGTGATTTCTATTGTTGGTAAGATGCCTACACAGAGTCTTTAAATTCTCGTTTACTCGTCACGCCCTTTCTCACTAAACAACACTTGTCACTTGTCGCTTTCTACATACCTGCTTTTCAATTTTTCTTTTCATGACTGTAAGCATGAAAACTCACAACTGGAATTCACACTTGATTTCAATTTTTGATCAAAGGATAACTGTTTATATGGTCTATTGTCGAATTGTCATCTTTCGCTATGAACTTGATGATTTTCCTAGTTTATAACCCTTTAGTCCTAGACTCTAGTCATTCCTTGGTTACATAAATATAAAACCTCCACTCATTTAGTATTTGATTAATAGTAATGGGGTTTTAATTCAAATTTTTTTTAAACACAATGTTTATTTCATACTTTTACTTTGTACTCAAGCCATGAATGTATGCGCTCTATGGTATTCAAGTGCTTACGTCCTTAGACTGCCCACATCCCAAGGTATCATATGAGGTACAACATGATATTATTAATCCATATGGCCTCGGGCTTCACGACCTCTTCCCCACGCACGGTGATTAATACTCCTGCCTACCATTTCGAACTGTTGTTGCTTTGTGAAAAATCGAGGCTATGGCTCTATGTTTTCTTATCAAACCCTACCTACGATTTTTGTGTTGATTCCCTGCTGTTATCCATGGCTCCTATGGTGAGGATTAAGCACAATGGCATTCAGACCTTGTTATCATTTGACAATGCCAGAGATGACTTAGAAACGAACGGCTGGCCTGTGTTTATTGAAAAGTTCAAGGGTTTTAATCTAAGAGTGGCTCAAGAATTTGCGTTGACATTCGACAGTTGCAGAGCAAAAATAGGAGATGTCCATCTTGAGTTAAATGAAGATTTTATAAGCCAAGCTACCGGTCTACCAGCTGTGGGGAAAAAATGGTTCAAAAACTTAAAGGTTGAAGAGGTTCCCTGGTCATTGTTGTTTACCTCAAGGAGAATTACCAGTTGCGACCGAGGTATGCCTGTCTCATCTTTAAAACCTAGATGACATGATCTGTTAGCTATTGTGAAACAGTTCGTTACCTATGAAGGGAGATATGGGTTGGTTTTCTTGTACCACTTGCGATTGCTTATGTGTTTTATCGATTTCCGCCTGAACATGCCCTATTTTCTCCTTCGAAGTCTATACAAGATGGCAAAGCGGTTTAAGAGGCAGAAGTCTGATTCTAGTTTGTTCCACCATTGTTTAATCAAGATTATTATTATACATCAGTTGAAATTAAACAATGATTGTTGGGATGCTTTTCTGTTACGGAATGGTTTTGGTAGTAGTGAGTTGGCATAGGTTGACAAACCTGTCATCACAGAAACCCTCGTAAATCCTTCCATCTCTCCTCCTTCATTCATGTCCTGTGATCCTATCTCTAATTTGGAACCCTTGACCTACCCTGATGCTACCCAACCCAATACTCAACCAGATTCGTATCCTAAAGGTTGTGTTAAGACTCTTAAAAAATCCATAAGGAAAAAGTGTAAAGGAAACGTCGATGTCAATTATAAGAGTAAAAGGGCCGCTCATTGGGTTTCATGATGTGCTTGAAATAAACCCGAGCCCTGTGCAGACCAAAATGCAATTTTGGTAAGTGAGGATTCTGATTCAGAAATTGAAAGGTTCCTGGCCGAAGAGTATCCATATTCATATGGACTTTTCTCTGACAGACCCTACAATTTTGTTACTAACCTTCCACCGTGTCTAAAGGACAATCCTAATTTCCCTGGGATCAAACTTAGTAATGAATCTATAGGTCCAATGGAAAATTCCCCACCTGTTAATACTATCAGTGCCGATACACAGTCTATACAGCCGCACTGTAATGAATGTCGATCCTGGATCGATAGGTATTACAAATATGTGCCTTTACTTCAGTCTTAGCTTAAATATTTGGAATATGAGGTGAATTCACTAATGAAGGAGAATAGAAGACTCCAATTTGTATCTCAAACCTTATACAAATGCCAAAAAACCACAGGGTCTGTTGTTTTTAAGAACGTGGAAGCAGCGACTGCAATAGTAAATTCAAAGATTGCTTGATTAGTTCGAATCCCTTAATTTGAGGTATGATTTTTTTAGTATGATTATGTCTTTTTCAAATTAGGATACACGATTTGTTTGCATAGATTACCTTTAGTTTGTTTTGATTGATTCAATAAAATATGATTCTAGTTATAATTATGACTAGCTACAGAATCGTGAGATTCTGTAGCTTATTAGAAAAATTCGAATTACTTGTTTTGATAACTGAAAATACATCTGAAATCTTTTATTCTTATTTTCTTTCAGAAACCTATGATTTCTAAGGAGATTTGAAGCACTTTTGGCATCTCTCAGCATACTATCTTCATGTTTTTGATAGAATAGGTTGTTAGTTTTTGGTATCAAGTAGAATCTGGGAGGTTGTATCCTCCACATTTTTTGGAACAAATTGGATGTTATAAATAGGAAATGTTTTGTTCCTGAATCCTATATAAATATATTGATTTGTAAACTTGAAACCATCTCTTCCCGGGGGCAAAAACTATGGATTTATGATTTACAGACTCGAATGGAATATGATATTTTGCATAGCTTTAGCTTCTCTATATCGTGTTTTTATTCAAGTTATGATTATTTCAATTTGTAGTTACATCTTTATTGCTTTAGCTATCGTGGTTTATTGCAGATTGGTATGATAAAATGTATATGATATCCATATTTTATGTCCAATAATTAACATGCGGTAACTATTTTGTTCAAACTTGAGATTTAGAGCTTTATCTTCATCATTCGTTGAGCATTTATACACAAGTTTCACAGCAGGATTTATCTCAATGTGGCCACTTGTGAAATTATAAAATTGTTGTTACTATATCTCCTTTATGTTATATCATTGGGATTCTATCACCACTGCTTCACGTTTATAAGAAGCATTTGTAGGACCTGTTGCGGGTTTGCCTCATCTAAAAACAAGATTGCATGCTATACGTAGGACGAATATCAGATCCAATTACAGGTTAGTTTGTGAGTTTTATTTCATTAGTTTAATACATAAATTTCCTACAGTCTAAACATATTCTACTATTTATTATATCTTTTTTCAATTAGATAGTTTGATTTTTCATTTCTTGTTTATGAACATTATAAAAATTATATATATATAAATCAAAAAGATTGAATAATAGCTTTGTTGTTGTTTAATAAATCAATCTATATTCAATTTTTGCAGATTTAAATTAAAATTTGCAATCTGTAAATGGTATATGTATATTAGAAATAAAGTCATTTGTATATATTATACATACAATAAGTGTATTTATGTTATAAACATTATTTAGTAAACTGTAGATATATATTAGGTCTGTATATAATTTTCAGTGAGTTAAGCTATCTTCTTTTCTTTAGTTTTGTTTTTCACTTTATTAGAACTTAGATCGGCTAATGGAACTGTTAAACCCGTTGGAGTGGATCAATCCAAACGGCTTGGGTTAATTAGACAACCACGGACCGGATTCACTCCTTCATTTGATGAGGTCTCAATTTTGCCCGTCAACACCTTTGAATCCTTAATGATTTCGAACAAGACTTTAATCGACACTATGATAAATCAATACAACTGACTTGAGACTTTATGTGTCAGTCTAGTCATAGATCTTGCATGTGTAGACAGTGTTAGGAAAAATGGGAAGGCACACACCCCAGATGTAACTGAATATCATGTTACTTCACCATTCTACATAATTAATAACTAACCCAGTCATCCATTACTTTACATGACTATAACAGTAACTTCACTATCATCAACCAAAATAAATGGGATTAATTAAATCGCCAAATAGGTTAATACAATGGACTGAAGTTGACATGTTGTGCTACCAGTGATCTCGCCCAACCTTAACAGCCGAATTAACTATGATTCTGAGTTACTAATCACATTGAGAGGTGAGAAAGAAATTTTAAAAACAAGAATCGAAAGGAATAATCTACGCCAAATCCTTAAGGATTGATTCAAGCGGTGGAGTAAAATTTGCATGGTTTAACAAGTGTTAAAGGTAAGAATAGGGCGATGTCTAAACTTGAGTTTGACTAACTATAGAGAGTATGCATGCTAGCAGGTACTCATCAGTCTATATGGAGAAGGGTAGAAGAAAATCACTGGAAAGAAGGAAGACTCAAGGTATGAGGATCATGTTAGCAGATCAGAGAGGAAGGCTCAACCTTCATTTATCGCAAGAGACAACCTGGAGGTTTAGAGTTTTTGAGAGCACTACTTGACTTTAGTTTTGAGAGCACTACTTGAGTATTCAAATGCACATAGAATTATAACTTATTTTTTTCGAAATTGTTTCTTTCAAGTACACCAAAATTCAATTAAATATTCAATTACTACATTCCTTCAATATACAATACAAAACTAGTATTGAAAAAAAAAAATAATCAACAATTTAAATACTGCCACCAAAGAAGATGAATTGAGGGTGTCCTTCCATGAGTTTATCTCCCTCTTACTCTCGCTTTCTAATCACAAAGACTTCACCGGTACCTACCAGCCAACGCTAGGGGTAGTCTTCTTCCCCCTTATCCCTCTAGTCACAAAGGGGACAAGCACAAAACCAATACACAATAGCTCTCAATATTTCCTCGCAAGGAAGAGCTTCCACTCTGTCTCAAGCTTGAATTTCCAACTCTCACAAGTAAAACATAGTCCACAAAATTTTGGCAGCATAACATTACCAAGAATAAGTGAGATCCATTTCCCTTATACCAAGAATAAGTGAGATCCATTTTATTAATTTCATGCACAAATTTGCATTTTATCCAACCTTTTAAATTGAATTCCCCTTTTTCCTAGAGTTTGATTATTCTCAAGTATTTTAACTTATATCATAATTCATTTAGTCATTTATTTAAATATAGACTTAGACTTAGTATTAGACTTAGGCTTATACTTTTCTTAGGATTTATAATTAATAATTTTTTGTTTAATTAATTTTTTTATTCTAACAAGGTCTAATCATTTCAATGTTTTCTAGGCCACCTAGATGTATTGACTCATTTTTTTAATTACGCGACGTGCCCTTCAAAATGCACCTCCATGCTCCAAGGGTGCCACTCACCTTAGACTAGTTCTGAAAGTTTTTCCGACCTTTGGAGTAAACACTCCATTCGATCGACCTTGTGAGAGACTAAGGGCTTATGAGGAATAAGGACATTGCCTTATTTTGTTCTCCTTAGAATATTATTGAGAGACTATCTCATTCCTCCCTCACGACATCATGTACCTATCGAACTAGGTAATCATTAACCTATAGTTCAGAACACAACAGGAGTGCTAGTAGGCTGTGACAGGGACGCTCCCACACCTCTCCCTCAAATGTCTAGTTTTTGTGCATGGCCCCTTTACTCCTTATGTGACTTGTATTAGCAAGAATCTTCAAGCCTTCATCCACTGATAAAAACAATGTCAATGATCCATACACACAAATCATATTGAAATCAATCATATGTCACATGTGTGTAAAAAGAAATACTCAAACAAATACAATCCACTCTCTGACTCAATCTAGAGTCCAAGAAAGTTCATTGATGCCATCCATAACATGTCATGTGTCCTGCAAACTCAGGAAAACTCGTCAATAGAATCTGCCAATATATATACATCAATTTAACAATAAGTCACAACACATAATCATCATCATATATAACCCATAATTGAAATGAAATCATAATATACCATAACCAGATCACTTACATGCAAGTGTCCTCAAATAATATGTCAATAAAAGTGTGCTCAGTAGAACGAGATGTTACAGGGGAGGAACCAAGAAGTTTGGAGGACAATTTTTCTAATGCACAATTGTTTTCAGTGCAAATTGTTGATGAATATTTTGTTGATATCATTGATTTTTTTAGTACAGTATTTTCCCCAAAGGAATACACCACTGCGCAGAAGAGGAATTTGGTGGTCAGAGTTGCAGATTATCAACTTATTGTAGGACATTTGTATAAACAAGGAGCATGCAATATTTTAAGGAGATGTGTTAAAAACATGAACATCTTATCATCTTAGAAGAAGAACATGAAGAAATTGTTGGAGGACATTATGCAGGGAAATCTATTGCACAGAAGATACTACGTGCAAGATTATGGTGGCCAACAATTTCTAAAGATGCAAAAGAGTATTTTCAGGCTTGTGATGTCTATCATAGGGTAATAAATCCATCTAGGAGGGATGAGATGCCATTGATACCTTGGGTAACTCTTAAAGTGTTAGACAAATGGGAAATTGACTTTGTAGGTCCAATCAATCCACCATCTAGAATATCGAGAGCAAGGTATATCATTACAATGAAAAAATACTTAACCAGATGGGATAAAGAAGTAGCACTAAAAGATTGCAGTGCACTTCCTGTTTGAACATGTAATTACAGGATTTGGATTCCCTGGGATTTTGATGAGTGATCAGGGAACTCATTTTATTAATAGTACCATTCAGGCAATGACTGAAAAATTGATATACACCATCAGAAGATCACTCCATACCATCCTCAAGATAATGGAATAGTGGAAGCATTTAATATAATTTTGGAGAATTTATTAACCAAGATTTGTAATGTGAACATGGATGATTGGGATTTGAAGATACCAACAACATTATGGGCTTATAGAACTATATGTAACAAACTCATAGGGAAGACACCTTTTATATTGGTGTATGGTCAGGAAGCAGTAGTCCCTTTGGAATATTTTATACCAAGTCTACGCATTTCAACCATTACAAATATGACAAAAAGAGGCACAACTAAAGAAATATTATCTCAACTGATGGACTTAGAAGAATACAAGATTATGGATAGTTTCCATCGGGAATTATAGAAAGAAAAGGATAAATCTTGGCATGATAGACATATCAAGAAGAAGAAATTTAAGGAAGGAGATATGGTTCTCCTCTATGAAACTAAGTACTTATAAAACCCAGGGGAATTTAGAATGCATTTTCTAGGGACATATAAGATAAATTTTGTCATAGATGGAGGTGTTGTGCAGCTACAAGATTTAACAGGAAAAGAGATTCAAGGATTGGTGAATGGCAGTCGACTGAAAATATATAGGGATAGTCGACCCAGTAACCTTTAGTAGTTGCAACATAGAAAATTAGAGTTTTACATAGTAGGTGTTAAAAGAAAGAAAAAAAAGTAGAAAAAAGAAGAAAAATAAAAGAAAATTTGAGTAAAAGAAGGAAAAGAAAGAAAAAATTGGAAAAAGAAGAAAAATAAAAAAATATGGAGTAGATAGATAAGTGGTAAACAAGTAATTGGATAATACTACACACAACAAACAATAAGTGGTGGGAAAAAATAAGATGACACTGTGTGCCCAAAAAATATGACAAGACAAAAAATGTAACACGCCAAGATGGAAAGCGATCGAGAAATGGAAAAAAACAGTAGTCGAAAAAGTACAAGCGTGATAGAGCATTTATGACAAGACATATAAAAGCATAAATCATGCATGAAAAGACTCATTGTGACATTGAGAAAATGAGAGATAAGGAGAGAAAACTTGGTGTGAGCAGGTGATTTCGAGAAGTATTAAGTGAGGATTCAGAGCAATTTTTGCAGGATTTAGAAGAATGGTGCCACTGAAGGTCAGAGCTCCTAGTCGAACTGTAAGGAAAACACACATCACCACAAGATATTGATAGGAGCAAGAAGCCAAAGTAGAAAACCCTATTTATACGGAGGGAGTAGTGTAAATGGATGCCATTCCTTCAGCAGTGATCGAACCAGTTAGCCCAATGATTGTGGAGGAACAAGAACAACAAGTTCCAGCAATAGAAGAGATGGAGGTTGAGACGCGGGAAGAAACATGAAACACTAACACACAGCAGAACCCCGTGCAAAAACTTATGTTAGGATCACCATAGAAGATGGATGAGCACGATGATGAAATAATAGAGGCATATGATCCTAGAGGATAGGTCGAAGAAGTGCAGAGCCCCGTTGCAGAACCAACAAAATAGTTGGGGGAAGTACTGGTGGAAGATGTTATAAGACAACAAGATTCAGACACTGAAGATGAAGAAGATACACACCAAGAAGTAGGGCCATCGAAAATGACAACGAAGACAAGGGGAAAATATATAGTACAAATATCACCACACAAATAGAAAGAAGCAACACTGAGACTACCGCGCGTACCCTAAGGAGTCACGATCCTTCCTCGAATATTAGGATGTGTGGATAAAGTGAGGTATTCAAACCATGATATTAAAGACAGGGACAAGTTCCCTGTGTTTGCACCATAATTATATATCGATACAAAAGGTACAACTTCATCAGGGGTTCCAATTTTATAACTAAAGTGGTGGATTGCAAGGTTGTATAATACAGGTATCATGAACATGTTGGAAATTCCACACTTTGGGAGGGTCAAGGATGTCAATGTTTGTGTGAAAGAACTATTGGCCTTGGTGCATGGAGGTGTTATATGGATGGACAAATTGATATAGATAGATGTAGATTTAATTGCAGAGATTACAAGTTTCCCAACATATGGAGAAAATCCAAAACAATATTTGGATGATAAGACAAAGGAGAAATATTTGGTAGAGGAGATGAAGAAGACATATGGAACTAAGAGAGGGTCTTGGGAATCATAATTAATAGAATCAGTGAACATGTGACGAGGTTGGAAACAAATATGATGGCTTGTAAACTTCTAAGGAAATGTCACAAGGAAGAAGCACCTGCAGAAGTTATAACAACAACCACACAATGCACGAAGGGGACTCTACTCAACTGGACCCCATATTTACTGTATTTATTTTATATGACTGCAAGGATGCATAGGATATTGGAACGAAGTTTCATTATGCATGGTTGATAATATTGATAGCTTTGGTGGGTTGGGGAGAACCTAAATACAATGTATTTTACCCAAGGCGAGGAAAGTGTCGTGCAACTAAGTATACTACATTATGAGACGCTTTAGATGAAAAACAAAGAAAGGAAAACACCAGTATATTTTCTATGTATTATGATGAGATGAAGAAAAATATAGCCAATACATGGAGGATACCACCAGAATTTGTGGAATATCATCAAGGAATATATATATTTTAAGGCTTCCAGACACAATATGTGGATTGAGGCCAAAATGGATCCCAAGAAGGAATGGTTACATCTAATATATTGTGTGACAAAATAAGAAGTGCAGTGGGCCATGAAATACTGGCCTGAAGAATGGAGTGTACCAGTAGCTTCCAAGAAGGGATCAAAAGGTAAGCAACACAAAGAAGCTGGCACTTCAGAGAAGTCAAATAGTCCAACATCAAAAACAAGAAAGGCAATAGAGAGCGCAAATGAAATAGGGGGGAGTGAAACAGTTAGAAATCCAAGGCAGAATAACCCTATCCCCAAACCTTCAAAATAGGAGAAGGACTGCGCAAAAGTGAATAATGGAGGAGTAGAGAAGGATAACAATGTTCCTACGCAGGAGGAACTAGGAGGAGGATATCTAAAATACATGGACGTCCCAGGTACATTAGTGCAGACAGAGACACTATCCATGAAGAGGACAATATTGCAGTCAGGAGGCCAGTGCAAGAAGATGAAGGTGCATAAGAGTGTTCCAGAATTCACATTCATAGAAGATGATGCGGATATGGTCACATAAAGAGTACAGGACCATGCAGCAAAGGCGTGGGATGATGCAGAGAAAAAAAGGGAAGAAATAGTCAATAAGTTGATAGAGGTTAAGGACACACTAGAACAAATACAACTTAATATAGCGTAGCATAGGCAGGAGGCGCAACAATAGAATAATACTCAAGAAAAGATAGTTCCAGCATGGGAGACAATATAGATAATATCAATGGAGAGTGAGAATTTATGCATAACTTAAGAGATGTTGTAGGTAGATGAGGAGACAATGCAGAAGCAATTGAAGGACATAGATCACTTGGACTTGGTACTTCCCAAGGTTCCAATGAAAGTGTTGTATAAACTTCAAATCAATGTCGCCCAGGAGATACAATCGAGAGCATGCATTATGACAAGTCTAGAACTGGACAATGAAGTAAAGAGGACACTCAAGTTGACAATCGATCAAGTGCAATTTTAGAGAGATACAGTAAAGTAGAACATTGGCAGAATGGAGTATAAGGTGGAAGAAGTGTTTAGAATGATTCTTGATGACGCGCAAGAAGGGGAGAGTTTACCTACATAGGAAAAGATTGAAAATATAGTGCAAGCTATGGAGGCATATAAGAATCACATTACAGAGTTGAACAAACTCCTATCACCCAACACCCCACCAAAATTTAGAATGCAGAGGGAGTAGAAGGTCATAGGCCATAAGGAGAGTATTGTGCATAGCATTCATGAAATCAAAGAGCTATATGATAGGAGTGCACAATTATGGACTAATCTCCAGGAAGATGAGAAACTGCAGAAGTTAGAACGGAAGGAAGAAGGATTAAATTCTGCAGTGCAATAACTTAAGCAGAGGAAAAAAGCAATGAACATATCATATAGGATGAAGAGTGTGCAAGAATTGAATAATTTGCAGACATAGCTAAAGAGCATAAATGCGGAGAGAAATTTAAGACAGACTAAGTTGGATCCACTATAATAAGGGGCAGAACAAATGTTGACTGATATTGATGCAACCAAGGCATATATTGAAAACATCATCTTGGAGACTGAATATTTGTTGAAGGAGCATATCACTATGTAGACTGTGGAGTTTGTAGAAGAGAAGATCGCACAGGAAAACACTCGAATTAAAGATATTACAAACAAATTCCACGCGCTGGAGAAGTTAGTGCAAGATGCAAAAACTGCCTAAGTGGCTCAAGACGCGCCACAGGTGAGTGTTGGGGGCATGTTGGCATAGGCCATTTTGGGGAACAATGTAGAAATTGAGGAAGACAAATAGAAAAGGGACCATAAAAGGAGCGCATGCCATATAATAAGGAAGAACATCGCAAGGAAGTAGGAACGAAAGAAAGAAGGACACATATCAACCGCGCATGGGAAGTTATAATATGGAAAAACCTAATTCCCTTAGGGATAGGGTTTTAGTCATGAATGTAATGGGTTTTAACCCATTTTTGTATTATAAATATGCATTGTAATATATGAGGAGGCGGATCGAAGAGAGTTGCTAGTGATAATTTTGAGTCAATAAGGAGTTCATGAGTTAGTTTTTGGTATGAGTTTTTTTGAGATATGTGGAGCTATCTTTGGATATGAGTTTGTTTTTTAGTTGTAAATGAGGTTAAGGTCGCAATATGTGGAGCTTGGTGTGACCTTGTCATCCCCACCATCCCCAAGCTTCTTATATAATGTGCATAGCACAAAACCTTGATGAAGAATAATAAAAAAGAAGAGAGTGCAAGATCTTTGTGGATGTATCCCAGGGGGGTGAACCATGGTAAAACATTGTGTCACTAGGTGGAATGTTTATTTTATTTCTTGCAATGGTTTATGATGAATGAATCAATCTATTAGTAGTAAAATGCAACGCGCACTAGAATAGTTCAAATATTTACTACATAATGAAGTTTAATGAATGAATATGGTTATAGAATGGTAGATATGGATTTAATAATATGGTAGAATGATAGATATGATGAATGATGAAGTAAAATAACATGCCTAACATCCCTAAAGTAGCATCCCTTCCAAGGATGCATACATCTGGTTCCTACAACCACCCATAAAGCCATCTCGGGTGAGACTTCAGTGTGCACTCTGTGCACAGGGTTTCCTTCTAGTCTCCAAATCCCTTTTTGAGTTTTCTCACAAAATGTGCTTCCTCTGCATTTGATTCACAAATGTATCAATCACTTGATTTGTGTTATTTATTCTTCTTCTTCTTTGAGGATTTGAAAGTTGCTTCTTTATTTGATGGTTGTTTTTTCAGTCCTCATTTCATATGCAGTGAGAATCCCATGAAATTAATCTATTGTTAGTTTATCAAGATCCTTCACTTTTTCAATACCGTAAAATTTGGCATCGAATCCTAATGGGAGTGACCTTAACACATTTTGTACAATCATCGATTCTTCAACCATTTCACCAAGTCATCTAATGGTCGTGTTGACAATTTCATCCACATAGAGAAGATAGACTACAAAATGTTCTTTGTCTTTCATTTTTAGACTCTCGAACTATATTCTATGAGTTTAGAGATTTTCCTTCTTAACCTTGTCATCGCATTCATAAATATTTTGAAGCTTAATTTATTTTTCTGATTTACAATGCATCACCTTGAAAAATATGGATTTTGATAGACCCCACAACATGACATTCATGACTTTTGCATTGTTTTCACTAGGATTCTTCTCAACCGCATATGTTGGTGGAGTTGTTGGGGATGTATAACCAGTCATGACTGGTTGCTAAAAATCAAAACAAAAATCCATTAAATAGGTTTGCATCCTTATTCTCTATAAGGCATAGTTTTTTTTGTCAAACAACATAGCCATGTTTATGGACAAACCTTCCTAGCCGACCATGTGTGCTCCCGAGATATACCTTCCAATGGTTAGACTGCTTCCAAAGGAACCCACTCTCATATCATTTTATAAGCACACACTTATACTAAGAGGGGGGATGAATCAGTAAAAGACAATATTTTATTCATTTAAAAATTCATTGACCATAAGAAATAAGTCATACATTAGATTAACCATAGTACACAAAATTTACATGGAAACCCTTTCAAGAGAAAACCAAAACACTTTTCTTTATAATTTTGTAGGCACCAACCTACTATTACAAACATTTGTAGGCACCAACCTACTGGAGACATCAATCCCCACTGGTACAAATCCTGGTAGGCACCAATATACTCTTATATATCTTTCGAGGGACCAACCTACTAAAGACACCAATCCCCACCGCTAAGCACCAACTTAGTAAGAGACACCAATCTCTTTGTTTGAGTGGCACCAACCCTCAATTACAATATAACTTCTTCAAAATATGATGAACATTTGTATTGTATTCACCAATTCTACTCACTTCTTCTACCTTTAACATATATGCTTGCTACTTCTCCCTTCACTATATCTATTCTCTAATTTTTCCTTCACTAGATCTATTCATTATTTATGCCTTCAAGAGATATGTTTGCTAGATCTTCCTTCACAAGATATGTTCAATATTTTTTCCTTCACCATATTTGTTTGTTACTTATGCCTTCACCAGATCTGTTCACTAGATCTTCCTTCACGAGATCTATTTGCTATTTTTTCCTTCACAAGATCTATTCTCTAGATCTGCCTTCAAAAGATTTGTTCACTATTTTTTCCTTTACGAGATTTTTTCACTAGATCTTCCTTCACAAGATCTTTTCACTAGATCATCACATATATATTATTCTTCATCACATACTTCATATATCTTTCCTTTTGGAAGGATATTCCTTCTTCACTCATATTGTATTTTCCTCTTCAAATATTACATTTCCGCTCATATCACACACTACTCTTCAAAATATTACATTTATTTATATACATAATCAAAATATTACATTTATTTATATACATCATCATAACCCATTTTGAAGAGATGTGTTGATTCATTAATTAAATAATTAATTCTTTTTATTTCACCTTTCCAAATACCATGGGAAAATACCATGGGCCTCCAAGACCATGGGCTTGAAACCACTAATGGTAAAATGAATTGTAAAATACTTCTTTGACTTTTTTACATGCAATTTTACATTCAAAACCACAAACTTGAAACCACAGGCTTGTAAAATAGTTTTTTGACTTCTTTATGTACACTTTTAAATATACTAGTAAAATTCACTTTTTTCTTTTTCACGTGCAGCCCCGTTTTTTTTATTATACTTGTAAACCTGTGTGTGTATGTGTGTGGGTGTCAATTTTGAGATGTTCCCCCATGCTACAAAGGCCTTAACATGACAACAATGACAACATGGTCAACATATGCTCATTGAAAATAAATTCATGGTCTAGATAAAAATATGAGAAAAAAAAACTTTCAAATGCAGATAACCATCTGATGCCATGATTAAAATATTGTGTGAGACTAGTACATACAATGAAACATTCATTGTGATCTTGGAATTATGAGGAAGTGGCATATTACATTTTGTGAGACATTTTTTCTCTTTACATGAAAGTGGTAGTGATTTTTTTTTCATTTTGGACACATGGACTTATCTTTATGGCATCCTATGTATAGAGTACATTTTTTTTTATCTGTATGATATACTTTGTAATCAACACCCATATGGATAAATAAATGTATAACATCTTTACATGTACTAGGAAGTACATTTTATGACAGCAACAATTTATCCTACAACAAACTAACGTTAACTAGCATTAACCACTAACTAACAACTAACAAGTTGAAAGATTTATGTAATCATAAAGTACATTACAATGTAGTACACATCTCCATATAGACCTTAACAAATATGTAAATCTACTATTTGACTGTCCATATGTTTTTTTTCAAAATATAAAGCATTAGATAAATAATCAACTTAAACACTTTGCTTTATTGGCCACTATAGAAAGGGGTGTTTGGATAACCTACATCAAATGTTATGGTTCAATTTCATGGTGTATAACACCTCCATCCATATCTTCTTCATTTCATAAATTACATGAATATATTCCCTCT
>ML776892.1:493851-561342 GCA_009831015.1 Picea engelmannii | reverse complement strand
TACAACTAATGGCCTAAAGCCGACATAAATAAAATAACATTACTAATCTAATATGCCCCAATTAAGGGGTAATAAATAACATTACTAATCTAATATGCCCCAATTAAGGGGTAATGAGCCAATATTAGGGCTTAACAATTTCCCCATAAATCAACTCTACAAGAAGGAGAATTGTAACTTATTTGTATCTTTTCATATCAAATGAATGCCAAAATGTTAAATCCTTTTCCTATTAGAATATAGATCATGCTTCGTCATAAATATCTTAAAGGTACTCTAAAAAAACCAACTCATCTTTGAAAAGCTAGACCTACCAATTAACAATTTCACTACAATACAAAGTCCATAGAGTTTGGAACATTGCTATGGGGAAAATGTTTTGGCCCTATACTCAATAATTCATGTAGAAGTGTAAATAATTAGAACAAATAAAAAATTCTTAAATAAACCAACATTCAGAATTGCAGGCCCATCATTTTGAGCAATAATCATGAAATCTTAGTGAAAACAAAAGATAAATATTTTCAATATGGGGATAAATAATTACAATGCACATAATCGAGGTGCTTTACTAGCTTTGACGGAGTTTCAAAAACCTTCCCACAACATGGCTTTGGACAAGGATAATTCTTCAATTCTCTGGATTGCAGATTTAGACTCTACCATGAATCACCTCTCTTTCCATGTTGCTTCACGTGACGTTTCAAATTAGACATAGATGATAATTGCAGTTTGAAGTCCTCTTTGGGGCACACAAACAAATTTCCTTCATGATTTTCCATGTGATGATTTAAATGGTCCTTCCTGTTGCAACTGTAAAAGCAACCATCTACTGGGCAGACAAATGTTCTCTGCAAAAACAAAAACAAAAAAGTAATTACAAACTTAATAAATATTAAAGTGGCATATAAATTGTTGAAGATTCCATCCATTAATAATATGTTCACACACACATCAATTTTAACAAATTGTTGTGGAAATATTTGTGATTCCCCTTGTGATTGTTGTCTTTGTGGAGCCCTTTTAATTGCAATGTTAATCAATAACAAAGTGACATATTATTTTTTTAGGATTTCATCCTACAAAAATATGATCACACATGTGACACACCATTGGGAAATGTTCAAAGACTATAATTTTGACCAATTGTGCAGATGAGAAGTAATAAATGACAGAATAGAATAAACCAACCTGTAATTGCAGGAAAAAATGTATGATAGTGATGAAGCGTGAGAAAGTAGAAGGAAGAAGGAACTTCGCAAAGGGTCACCCCACCTGGTACTAATCCATGGACACCCTACCCTCCCTTACCACTGTGGAGTTCAGATGGGATCTTCTGCAGCCACACATTCAAACACCTAACTCTTCCAAGCTAGTCTCCTCCCTTGTACTAACCTAGGTTACAAACATCTTGTAGAAAAGATCTTGAATAACACCATAGCAGGCATACATTGACAGTAAAACCACAATTGATGGTACACATTGAAATTTAAACCACCATTGATGGTACACATTGAAATTTAAAACACCATTGCTGGAACACATTGAAATTAAAACCAAGATTGCAGATACACACTAAAACTAAAACCACCATGCCAACCATCTATTAAAATCAATATCGCTATTTCAGACACCAATTAAAATTAAAGCCACTATTATAGAATCCTATTTAAATTAAAACATCTATTACAAAAATCTATTAATATTATAAAAATTGTTACAGACACTTAGTAAACCTAAAAACACTATTGCAAACATGTTTCACACAAACTTGGAAAGAGAAAGATTTCTGAAAAACAACCAAATGGAATGTGACACCCCAAAAGATTAGGAAACAATTAAGTGCCAATTTTTTAAAATATAATAAATTGAAGCAAATTGTTTATAATATTAAAATGATGAACATATACAAAAACTTGAAAAAAAAATCATTTATATATTGAACACCATATAGCATTACATTATGCAATGTCCAAAATTTATCTTATAGATTATATTATAAGTGTCAAATATAAAATGAGCTACAAAAAATTCACTTAGCTCTCAAAATTTGAAACAGTAAACCTCAAGTCTCCTAAAACTTAAGGTTAAAATCCAATGAAAATACCTAAATGTCCTTCTAGTCCAAACCACCCTCAATAATATTCCACAAATTCCTAACAACCAGAAAAATTTTGAATTTGGATTTCCAAACAACCAACATATGGTGACATTAGAGTTACAAACATGAGACAAATGTTATAATCTATTCAATATTGGGTTGTAGAACACACCTCGCTTCTCTCAGTGAAATGGTTATTATTTCGCTCACATTATATTTATTGTTGGGCCAACATATGATGACATCAATGTTACAGACATGGGACAAACATTATAATCTCTTCAATACTAAGATGTAGAATGCACCTCGCTTCTCGTGCAATAACTTTTAGTACAAAAGTGACCCTAAAATGACACCTCTTTCTAATAATTTCTCACTCAACATGTAACTTTACAAGAATGCTATAATTTAAAAATAATTTGCTTAATATATTCCCCTTTTGATAGATTATAAAAAGGCTAAGGGATTTTTCCTTTTCTTTTAACTTTCTTCCCTCACTTTCCAACAAGGTAAAGGGTTGTGAGGAGCAGTGAGTTATGAACAAAAAGAAGTGTCAACCTCTTCATTTCATGCAGTGAACTAGAGCAGCATACAAATTTTTCAAAACATAGGAATGTTGGCTAGAATGTTGTGATAGCTTGTCTCCTCACCCATGCATATGAACATAATCAGTTTCTCCACCCATAACAATTAAATTTCAAGAGTCCGGTAAGCAATTCCCTTCAAATTCAATACTTCACGGGCCACTTGTAACTCTTATACCATGTCCAAATTTAGAGCACACAAGCACAAGAGAGAACATGAGAGAAGAAACAATTTTGCACACAAATTTACTAAATTTGCATTGCACAATAACATGCATTTATATTACGATATTTGTTTCAAATTCAGTTGTTGAATATAAGGATAGTTATTCAGTATAAATTCGGTTTTCTTATCTTAAAATTGTGCTCAACTTTTCGTGCATAAAGCACACCTTTGATTTTAAAATCCTGCAACTATTTTTTAGCAAACTAAGGCTCCCATCTAAAATGGAGCTTATTTATTCTAACAATCTTATGTCCATAGCTACATGTTGAAGGGATGGAGTCACATGTGATCTATTTAATTGTATATATGGAATACTGATGACCATGTTGTGGTAACCATTGTAAGATGAACCCAAAGTGTAGTTTGATTAGCCATAAATCTTTCCCTGCAAGCTCAAGAATCACATACTATGCAAACAATTATAGACTTTACCATCACACTACCATGAAACTCTATGGTGATTAACATTCTTGTTGGAAACAAAAGAAGGCACACGCATATTGCTTGCATGGGATGGTAAATAAACTTGTCACGTTGAGCTTGAACAATAAATTGCTTGAAGTTAAAAGAAAAGAGAATCCAAAAAAAGTGTTATTAATGGAAAATATTGCAACTGTGGTTAATGTCAGAGATATATATGAAAACTTTGGTATGTTCTTATTGTTTATACACACCTGAAAATAATTTAGGTTCACATAGACATTCACATGGATGAGTTGCAAGGAGCAAAACATGTTCTTCAGCAATAATTTTAATTGAATTCAACCTCTTTGTAAAAATATGATCTAGAAAAAAAAACTAAATCAAAGGTTATTTATGATCTCTAGAATAAGAATTGGTTGCATATCATAATTGTAAACAATTGGAAATATATGATCCATATAAAATGGGTGATTATAGTCAGCATATGTGAAAATAAAATAGTTTTCATTAAGAGGATAATGTTTATATAATCTCCTTACAGGATAAGAGTGGTAATAGAACTGTTTGTGAAATTGTTGTCATTTTCTTCTAGAACCATAAAAATTGAAGATAACACAAAAATTGCAAGGAAAACATGATCGCAATATGCTATACTCAAATCCATCCTTTACAAGAAATTCTCAAAATGAGAATATAAAAAAAATGATAGAAATTATCTAATGGTTTTGTAAATAATATTTTGGTTACATATTTGGATTATATAAACTAAATGCCTTACTTTTCTGGAGATAATAGAGATCAACTTATCAGCTTGCTTCACTCACTACAATTGTACTTACTTCATGCTAACAAAATGTTGCAGCTCTGGAATTTCAGCCTAGGCATTGTAGAGCAATTTCTGTGAGAAACAATAAAAATATTAGTTGTGCTTGATACTCATAAGAAGCAACCTAGCAGATTAAAAATAATAGCATGGACAAGTACTCATTCCATAACAATTAAATCATACATTACGATCCATTTCCATATACAACCCCAATCCCGATCTAGGGTTTCAAAATTGCTCAAATATTTCTTTTTCAAATACTCAAAAATTCCAAGAAATTTATACAGTATAATGATGCTAACTCTACTTCCAAGTCTAATTCAATCTCAGGAATCTAACTCAGAATATTCCCAAAGAGGATTCAATAACGAACATCATGTTTGATCAGGTATTCGAGCAAGTAGGAGTAGTTAGAAGGTGTTAGTAACAATTCTTGTCCTGGGCACAAGAGTATGCAGGTATGCAAGTTGCGCGAGAAGCGCCCAAGCGCAGCATGGAAAAATCCCGTTTCAGGCTTCCAAGCAAGTAAGCGAGCGAAATTATATCATCGATGGTCTAGATTCATCCATAGGAGCAGATCAACGGTTGGTGAGAAATCACGGTTAGTAGAGTTGTGCTGAGATTAGCACGATGGATAGTGCCAATATTTCATGCAAGAAATGACAGCGGCCATCCATCCAAAGGACGCGTGGTGCGAGATATAATCGCAGCGGAATTTCGGTATTCGGGAGTTCGAAGGGTGAAGGTTCCATGTCATTCTACATATTGAAACCTCGAACCCCAAAAGCGTCGAAAGTCAGGCCCGCAGCATCATGGAGCAGTCTCAGTCGTCCATCCAAAAGGAACACGTGGTGCGTGATTAGGCCCCTCGGCTTTTCGCCCATCGCGACTCCGATGCACAAGGAGCCGCTCTTTCATATCCCCGAAACATGAAGTGACATGAGTGTCCAGGACCTAGGCCCACAATATCATTGAGTGAGTTCAGGACCGTCAGATCTGATAGGGACACGTGGCACCAAATTAAGCCATCTCGACGTTTCGCTCATCGCGAATGTGATGAGCAAGGATCAACCCCTTCCTACTCATGAACGCAGAAAGTTTATTTTAGAACAAGCATAGGGTCACAGCCCGTGGTCACTTGTAAAATGAAAAGAGCTGTGCAAGAGGGGCCAAAGGCGTCGAGTTCAGTCACAAAGAGGGTCATTGCGATCTCCAGGTGCCATCGGATCGGATCTCAATCCTATTTCTCGCTTGGAGTAAATGAAGGAGAGAGGGGGTTGTTGAAACCTCTCCTCACTCATTAAGTGTAAGGTATGGAGGATCTGGCAAGCTGTCTGCCCGAGAGGATCCTGTGTACCATTTTTTCCAAAGGAGCCATGCCGAAGTCCTCGACTAGCCAGAGAAGTCTGCACACGCCAACTCGACGCTTAATGGCTCAGCTACTCCCCTTGCAAGAGCCATGCGCAGTTAAGGTGGCGACTGGTGAAGAATATCAGTACGAGTTTGACTGAAGGGACACCATGCCTTGAATGACTGAGCACACCTCTGTTAGGCGAATTTTCCTGAGTATATAGACTCAGACCTTGTATTTTGTAATTATCAATGGTTGAGTGAGGCTCCCGGTTGCAAAACTTTAATGAAGCACTATTATTCTGGTTATGCATGGACTCTTGAGACTTCTTGCCTTATGAATGTTAGTTTCCTTCACGTCTTTGTTTACACTATGTTAGAACAGCTCAGAATTGGAGGACCCAGTCGAGTTGTAACTGTTATAGGATGATGTAGGTTGAATCACTGTAACAGTTGCATTGTTTCTAATCAGTTCTTGTGATTTTCTTAGCGCTGAATGACTTGGAATTGGAGGATCCAGTCAAGTCCCCCTTTTAGTTTCTCGAAGCCCTGAACCAAGAGGATATTGCATTCAGAGTTTTTCCTCTACAAACCGCTGAAAGGCCTATTTCCTGAGGTAGTTTTCTCACTCTTCTTACCAAGTCTTCCACCTACTCACCTTTTAATTTGCTCACTGACTGAAGTTAGATCAAGACCTCCTTTGTTCCTTACATACCAGACCCAGTCCCCGAGTTAGAGTGATATCTTTCCGAGTCTCTACCCACTTGATCACCCATTAAAACTACCGTGACATAAAACTAATGGGCGTTGGGCTCTGCTTCTGCAAGCAATCCAGGAGTGACTTCTGACGCTAACATTTATGGCGCCGTTGCCGGGGACGAAGTTGAAAATTTTCCCCGAGATTGAATGACATTGAGCCTCTAACTCTGAAGGTGCATCAGGTATCAGAGCCCTTGAAGATTTCTACTGTGCACCTGGCGAATCCATTATGACGACTCCACTGTGGCGAACCTGTCGTGTTAATTGTGGCTTTCAGAGGCAGGCACACGCGGTCCCATCCATAGTTACCTCTAACTGCACCTGAAACTAATCTAGAGGTGGTTCTCAGAAAAGGAAAGACCTCTAAAGGAGAAGCTTCCACCACTAAACCAGGTAATCCGCCATATCCTTTTGTAGGAACTCCATTTTCTCCTCCTCAGTTTCTTGACAGACCTGTTTCTAAAGTTTCCCATTTCCTAAATTTCAGGAGTGTTCCTTCTGAGTTTTCCTCTCCTCATCTCGGATCGGAAGGACAAATCCTTGTCACTCCCCTCTCCCCTGAAGTTGTACCTTGGCGTAGACCTGGGACCACAGAAGATTTCCCCACTCCTCCTCTTGTTACTGTTTCCATTTCTACACAAAGAAGAGTGTCCGCTGACTTAAGCCTGTTAGCCTCCTCCCTAAATCCCCTATTGTTTCCCATTCCACTCAGAGGCTCATTCCTGATATCCCCCATTCACACTCCTTCTCCTCCAAGTTATCCTCCACCTAATATTCCTATGGCTGGTTCTAATCCCCCTATAAATAGAATGGATGCCATAGTTGTTGTCCGATATGCTCCCTTAATCCTACCCCATCCTGTGAACCCTCTTCCTGTTGGATATTACTTGAAGTATATGCCCAAGTTCACTAGGGAAGGAGATATAACTGCGGAAGAGCACTTGGTTGCTTTCTACAGTTATGCAGACAACCTGAACAATGAAAATGAAGATGTTTGGATGAGAGTTTTCGTCCATAGCCTGGATGGCGAGGTGAGGAAGTGGTTTAGAGGATTGCCCTTGGATCTATTGTTGGAATTGAAGCTCTAGATAGTGCTTTCCTGAGGCAGTGGGGAGATAGGAAGGATTTCATGTATTACATGACAAAGTTCGAGTCTTTGAAGAAGTTGGAAGGAGATTCTGTCTCTGACTTCTCCAAAAGATTCAATAGATGTATAATAAAATTCCTGCTGAAATAAAACCCCCAGAAGCCTCGACCAAGATTTCTTATGCTAGTGCGTTTGGTCCCAATTTCTGTCTTTTATTGAGAGAAAGAAGAGCCACCTCCTTAGCTCAAATGCAAGACGCGGCCATAGAGGTGGAATCTAATGTATTAGCAGCTGATAGACTGAGGAACAAGGCTGACATAGACAGGAGAAAGGGAAGGTCTGAAGCCTCAATTTCTGGCCCATCGGTGCCCCACCTTCAAGTGGATGAACTGACCAAGATGGTGAATTCTCTGTCTGTAGAGATGGAGAGAATGAAGGTGGAGGGGAGGCAAGCATACAAGGGCCCTCAAAGCGCTGAAAACAAATGAGTTTTTAGGAGGCCAAACAATAGTGCTCCCTTGACTATGCGAAGAGAGAGGGGAAGAGATAGAGAAGACCATAAAATTTAGGCCCCTTTTCAAAACAATTTTGTGGCCGAGGAGGAAGAGGGAGGAACAGATGAGCTTGATCTTGAAATCCATTGCTTCAGAGAAACTCCTCCTTTTCCTCATCTCACTCAATCAGCATATGAGGATTCTCTCATGGATAGTCAGCTAAATGAATTGAGCAAGGGAGACAAGGCTAGTGGAAACCAAGGCAGGTATGACCTGAGCTCCAAGAAAAAGGCAGTGGCACCTGATGTTCCTGAGCAGTTCAATAGAACAGAGAAGCCTTCTAATGAAGTAGCAGACAGTCACAGAGGTAAGAAGACCCGACCCCTCTCTCCCATAGTCCAGATTCATGTTCCCGAAATAAGAGAGATCCCAAAGCTCACATCTTCTTTTAATTTCAAGCATGAAATTCAAAAGATTATAATCCTTGTGCCCCTGACTAAATTAATTAAACATGAAGGATTCAAGAAACGCTTCTCTGAGCTTCTACAGTCTAAGGTCTCATGCCTTCCCGCAGACTCTATCAATTTGCAAGATGAAAATCTTGTGGTTATTCTAGGTCCTATGGTAGAATACGGGAATGACTCATCCCCTCCCTTCTACACTTCCTTGAACATACATGACAAGGTACTGCACAATTGCTTGATGGATTCGGGGGCTTCTCACAACCTCATGCCCAAAATTGTCACGAAAGAGTTAGGGCTAGAAATCACCCGAGCCTATCATGACCTCTATTCCTTTGACTCTAGGAAAGTTCAATGTCTAGGGGTTATCAAAGACCTGGTTTTGACCTTGTTTCAGTTGCCCATGAAAAGTGTGGTCATGGATGTTGTAGTGGCTAATGTCCCCCCCAAGTTCGGTATGTTGTTGTCAAGATCTTGGATAAAAAGACTAGGGGGAACTTTACAGATGGACCTCACATATGCTACTATCCCAGTGTTTGGAGGAGAACATAGGAGGCTATACAGGGAAGCCCAACTGGCCTATATAATCAGTGATGAAGCCAACCCTACCAACCATCCCATTTTTTCTTTGGACACTGATTTAGGTTCCGGTGTACTACAACTCACTAATTCTCCCGAGACTCCTCTAAAACTCAGAAAGTCGCCCACTACTTCCCATAAACTTCCTCCCTCCATCACCCCCATCTGGAAAATGTTCTTTGATGGAGCCTTTTCCAGGGACGGCACTGGTGCTGGGGTATTTTTTGTGTCACCTGCTCAGGAAACTATATCTCTGTCATACAAATTAGAATTTGAAGCTACCAACAATGTGGCAGAGTATGAAGCTCTTGTCCTAGGATTAAGAGCCGCAAATTAAATGGGAATTCAGGAGGTAGCAGTGTTCGGAGATGCAGAGTTGGTGGTCTAGCAGATCAGAAATGCCTATTAGGCTAAGCATCCTCGACTCAGAAGCTACACGAATGAGGTATGGGACTTAATTGACAGTTTCTTCTCAGCATTCAACATTTCTTTTTTCCTAAGAGAGAAGAACACAGTGGTAGATTCCTTGGCTACATCAGCAAGCAATTTCAAAGTTCCCTTACCGCCCAAATTCAGATACGATGTAGAAGTAAAATATAGGCCCTCTATACCTGATAATGTCAAACATTGGAAGGTATTCGAGGATGATCTTGAGATCAAGATATTCTTGGAGACTGTCAAAGAATTTTCAGAGATGCATATCGACCAAGATTCTGTCTCTGAAGAAGAGCTTGATGGGGGTAAGTTTCTGAGTAAAATCACAGAGCGAAACATTATGCAACTCCCCAGCAACCATATTCCAAGGGGACTGGTTCCTTTGGAAAGGATTTTTGATAGAAATGATGTGGCATTGAAAGGGGAAAGCCTGGAGGATGATGCTGATACTATTCAGTGCAACATTGGCACTGAGAGTGAACCCAGGTTTGTCAAGTTGTCAAGAAGTCTAACAGAGAAGAAGAGGTCTGAATACGTTGGACTATTGAGGGAGTTTGTTGATTTTTTTACCTGGACCTATGAAGATATCAAAATATATAACACTTCTTTCATTGATCATAAAATCCTCTAAGACAGATCAATCCTATGCTGCTACCTATCATGGAGAGGGAAGTGAAGAAGCTGCTACAAGCCTAGGTCATCGTACCACTGAGATACTTAGAGTGGGTGGCCAACTTGGTCCCAGTGAGGAAGAAGAATGGAGAAATCAGACTCTGTGTAGAATTCAGGAACCTGAACAGGAGATCACGGAAGGATAACTACCCTTTACCAAAGATGGAACATATATTGTAGAGAGTAACAAGAGCATCCAAGATGTCCATGATCGATGGCTTCTCTAGCTACAACCAAATCTCTATTCTTCCTAAGGACAGGTAAAAGACGACATTTACCACTCCATGGGGTACATTCATGTATGCCAAAATTCCTTTTGGATTGATGAATGAAAGGGCAACATTTCAACGTGCCATGGATATAGATTTCATTGGGGAAAAGGATAAATTTGTGGTCATCTATCTGGATGACATAACAATATTTTCAAAATCTGATAAAGAACATTGTTGTCATCTCAGAAAGGTTTTCCTGAAATGCAAGATTTTTGGCATTTCATTAAACCCCAAGAAATATATGTTCTCTATGCAGGAGGGAAAGTTACTAGGCCACATAGTATCAGCGGAAGGAGTCGGGATCGATCCTAGTAGAGTTGAGGCAATACGAGCCTTATCAATCCCGAGATCCAGGAAGGAAGTCCAATATTTCCTTGGCAAGATTAATTTTCTGAGGAGGTTTGTTCCTAACTTTGCTAAGGAGGTAAAACTTATAACAGCCATGTTAAGAAAGGGAAGTGAAGTAAGGTGGGTTGTTGAATCGCGAAGATCCTTTGAGCAAATAAAGAAGGCCTTGACTGAAGCCCCTGTGCTTATCAGTCCCAATTACTCAAAATATTTCCTTATTTTCTCCTCTGCCTCACCTGACACGGTGGTTGTTGTTTTATTACAGACAAACGAGGTTGGGCTAGAGCAGTCTATTACCTATTTCAGCCGAGCATTGAGGGATGTTGAAGTCAGGTATGAAGCTATGGATAAACAGGCCTATGCCCTGGTAAAGGCTCTCAAGGCCCTTAGAACCTACATCCTACAGTCAAAAATCATTGCCTATGTCTCCTCATCTGCTATTAAAGACATTCTTATTCAACCTGACATAGACGGGAGGAGGAGCAAGTGGATAGCTAAGATTCTTGAATTTGACCTGGAAATAAAACCTACCAAATTGATCAAAGGTCAAGGTTTAGCCAAGTTGTTAGTTGAAGCCAATGGCCCATCTTTGGGGGTAAGTTTCATCAACGAATGCTCAGGAACTCAATAGGATCAGTTGTCTGAAATAAAGCCTCAAAGAGAGCCCCCATTGGCTCGATGTCCCTGGTATAAGGATGTCATATATTTTCTGCAAGAGTTGCGGCCTCTAGATGGCCTGCAAAGAAACAAGGTAAAAGCTCTGAAGCTCAAAGCAGTTAGATACTACCTTGTCGATCAAGTTTTGTATTGGAAAGACCCCTTGGGGCTGCTTTTGAAATTTGTAGATCTACAAGAGGCTGACAGGATCATGGTTGAATTTCACGACAACCTATGTGGAGGGCATCATTTCTGGAAAACTACAGCCTACAAAATCCTCAGGGATGGATACTACTGGCCCACTGTGTTCACTGATGTCTGCAGAAGGGTCATAGCCTACATCAAATGTCAAAGATTTGTAGGAAAAAAATAGCTCAAGTCCTTGCCATTAAATCCTATGGTTGTTTTGGAACCTTTCCAACAATGGGGCCTAGATTTCATTGGAGAAATTCACCCCGCTTCTAGTGGGCAGCACAGATGGATCCTAACAGTTACAGATTTCTTTACCAAGTGGATTGAATCTATCCCCACCAGGAGTGCTTCCCACAAGGTAATCATTGGATTCCTAGAAGATCTCATCACAAGGTTCGGCTGCCCAAGTAAAATTTTCATTGATAATGCAACCTCCTTCAAGGCTGAGCCATTAGCCCAGTTATGTGAGCGTTTCGGGATCAAGCTGACTCATTCCACCCCATACTATCCCCAGGGCAATGGTTTAGCAGAGTCCTCCAACAAAATCCTGATAAGGATCATCAAAATACTATTGGAGGACAACAAGAAGGCCTAGCATTCAAGGTTGAAATTTTCTTTAGGGGCCGATAGAGTGACCCCAAAGAGATCTATAGGCATCTCCCCTTTCCAATTAGTTTATGGAGCGGAGGTTGTTTTTCCTTCTCAGTTAGCCATCCCTGTAGAAAAATTCCTCCAGGATCATCAAGAAGAGCTTGATGACATGATCAAGAGGATTCATCATCTAGTGGAAGTTCAACAGGCCAGAGAATAGGCCATGGGAAGGATTCAGGACCGTCGGCAGAAGATCAAGCAGGTTTTTGATAAGAAGGCCAAGAAGGAAGAGTTTCGGATAGGAGACCTGGTACTGAAATGGGATGCTCCTAAACAAGATAAAGGAAAGCACAAAAAATTCAAAGCCCTATGGATCGGGCCTTTCAAAGTCTCCTAAGTATTCTCGAATAATACCTATAAGTTACGGGATTTGAAAGACCAAGAATCTTTCAATGGCCCTGTGAATGGGCATTTCCTAAAAAGATTCTTCTCTTGAGCCACACTTGGCTCTTTCACGGTTGTACATATTGTTTTTCTTTCCGTCTTTAGTTTTAAATAAATGACTCCATAGCCCAAAAGTAAGGCACTGGAACTGCAAAATCAGTCCTTAGAGCATCACAGGGATGACGCTATCCCCCATGGGTTCTTGTCCTGGGCACAAGAGTATGCAGGTCTACAAGTTGCGCGAGAAGCGCACAATGAAAAAATCCCATTTTAGGCTTCCAAGCAAGTAAGCGGGTGAAATCATATAGTCGACGGTCCAGATTCATCCATAGGACCAGATTGACGGTCGACGGGAAATTGCAGTTAGTAGAGTTGTGCCAAGATTAGCGCGATGGATAGCACCTATATTTCATGCAGGAAAGGACAGCAGTCGTCCATCCAAAGGACGCGTGGCATGAGATCTAATCGCGATGGAATTTTGGCATTCGGGACTTCGAAAGGTGAAGGTTCCATATCATTCTACATCTTGAAACCCCGAACCCCGAAAGCACTGAAAGTCGAGACCGCAGCATCATGGAGCAGTCTTAGTCGTCCATCCAAAAGGAACACGTGGTGCACGATTAGGCCCCTCGGCTTTTCGCCCATCGTGACTCCGACGCACAAGGAGCTACTCTTTCATATCCTCGAAACGCGAAGTGCCAGGAGCATCCAGGACCTGGGCCCACAATATCGCGGAGTGAGTTTAGGAACGTCAGATTTGAGAGGGACGCGTGGCACCAAATTAAGTCATCTTGGCATTTCTCTCATCATGAATGTGATGAGAAAGGATCATCCCCTTCCTATTCACGAACGTTGAAAGCGTCTTTTAGAACAAATGCAGGGTCACAGCCCGTGGTCACTTGTAAAATGAAAAGAGCTACGCAAGAGGTGCCAAAGGCGTCGAGTTCAGTCACAGAGAGGGTCATCGCGATCTCTAGGTGCCATCGGATCTGATCTCGATCTTGTTTCTCACTTGGATTAAATGAAGGAGAGAGGGGGTGGTTGAAACCTCTCCTCACTCATTAAGTGTAAGGTATGGAGGATCTGGCAAGTTGTCTGCCCGAGAGGATCCTGTGTACCATTTTTTCCAAAGGAGCCATGTCGAAGTCCTCGACTAGACAGAGAAGTCTGCACATGACAACTCAACGCTTAATGGCTTAGTTGCTCCCCTTGCAGGAGCCATGCGCAGTTAAGGTGGTGCCTGGAGAAGAATATCAGTACGAGTTTGACTGAAGGGACAATATGCCTTGAATGACTGAGCACGCCTCTGTTAGGCGAATTTTCTTGAGTATATAGACTCAGTCCTTGTATTTTGTAATTATCGATGGTTGAGCGAGGCTCCCGGTTGTAAAAATTTAATGAAGCACTGTTATTCTGGTTATGCATGGACTCTTGAGACTTCTTTCCTTATGAACGCCAGTTTCTTTCATGTCTTTGTTTACACTGTTTTAGAACAACTCGAAATTGGAGGATCCGGTCGAATTGTAACTGTTATAGGATGATGTAGGTTGGATCACTGTAACAGTTGCATTGTTTCTAATTGGTTCTTGTGATTTTCTTAGCGCTGAACGACTTGGAATTGGAGGATCCAGTCAAGTCCCCCTTTCAATTTCTTAAATCCCCGAACCAAGAGGATCTTGCATTCAATTTTTTTCCTCTACAAACTACTGAAAGGCCTATTGCCTGAGGTAGTTTGCTCACTCTTCTTACCAAGTCTTCCACCTGCTCACCTTTTAATTTTCTCACTGACTGAAGTTAAATCAAAACCTCGTTTGTTCCTTACATACCAGACCCAGTCCCTGAGTTAGAGTGATATCTTCCCGAGTCTCTACCCATTTGATCACCCATTGAAACTATCATAACATAAAACTGATGGGCATTGGGCTCTGCTTTTGCAAGCAATCTAGGAGTGACTTCTGATGCTAACAGAATGTATGTTACTCGCTCAGGATCTTTCCTGGAGAGACTTACTGTTGGCCTTTCTTCCTCATTCAATAGAATGGCCTTCCATGAGCTAGGGTTTCAAAATTGCCTCATTGAATGCATGAGCGCGACGAACTCTCACCCCCAAGTTTCCACCATTCCCCCCAAATACATATATTCTTCTAAACTATTAAAAAAAACCATCACCCCAAGTTTCCACCATCCCCCCAAATACCTATATTCTTCTAAACTATTAAAAAAAACCATCACCCCCTTAATATTAGCCAATATATTTCTTAACCATTTCATTGATTTTTCCACCCCCAATATGAATGGACGTGATATCATATTTTTTTCCCAGTGAATTCGTGCTCCAAGGGAATATTGATTGTTTATCTTTGTTTTTTAGTAGGTTTAGGACTAGTAAAATTATACTCCACCAATAATTAATCTCCAATAAACAAATTTTGAGTTGCAGCTACACAAACATATAATTTTGTAATCCTAGAGATGAACCTTTGAAAAGTGTTGTGTCGATGCAAATATCCCAAGAAACTTGCTGCCAATATATAGTGTCATACAATTGATCCACATATGGTACATAGTGTTGCATCTAGTGTATTCCCTACTTTAAGAGAGGTTTCTCATATTGTGACTATAGTTTCATGATTTCCCCTTCTAAAATCCTAGGAGCAAACTTAGGCCTATATATCATGTCACATGTTCACATTACTTATTGTGAGAGGCTACATCAATACCTTTTTTGGACCACATTATAGACGAAATGATTATGAAAAATTGACATCATACAAATATTCCATGTTTATCTACAATATGTGCTTGAATCCATTAGGATACTTAGTGATATGTATATGTAATGGTTGTCCATGCATATGTAGGAGCACTGAAAGATTCAATAACAACTCAAGGAAGTCACATAGAAGCACAAATTGTTTTTTTGTCGAGACAATTGATGACAAGGAAAGGTTCATGTCTAGGATTGCAACATTATATGTTTGTGTAGTTGCAATTTTTTTTTTTTTTGTTGGAGATGAGTTATTATTGGACTATAGTTTAGTAGGATTGAACCTACTTGAAAACAAATACAAGTAGTTGGACTTCTCTTATAGGTCTCAATGAAGAAGGCAATCACATGATTTTCTATAACTTTTAAACTTTAAGAGTTTGTGATGAGAATTTGTCTTGATGCAATATTGAAATATTTAGTTTCTTCTAAATTTATTTTTTTTTAAATTATTATGTGCAACATTCTCATGGATTGGTTTTCAAATTAGTTATTGCATTGAATTTATTGTCATATATTGATTCTAATTTTACAAATATAATGGATTTTTTTTCGTATGGTATCATTTTCTACAATAGTATCCATAATGTGTATTTTTGGATGACAAAAGTGATGATGAAAATCTTACTACATCTCTTCATTTCATCCCAACAAATTTTCTTGGAGAGAGTAAAAGGCATATAGGCAAATTGGTTCCTAGGAAGAGTATGATGGGTTTTTGAATGCACCACCTTCACAACATCCACTCCCTAAATTAAAAAGAAAAGGGCATATAGGAAAACTTCTTCCCAAGAAGAGTATGATGAGTTTTTTAATGTACCTCATTTACAGCATCCAGTCCCTAATTTAAATATTAACAATATGGGGCAAACAATGATAGAAATTAACAATATGGGGCAAACAATGATATAAATTAACAATATGGGGCAAACAATGTGAATAGGAATAGTGGAGATGAGTTCATACACCATACACCCATTGAAAATTGAATGTTACATGATGCTTTTGAGAGGGAATACATCAATCTCATTGGTGAATATGTAGAATATATGGATGCCATTGTAGATCATACCATTGAACAAGAACATTTGGTGTAAGCTACATGAACACCTCTTTTTATAGCGGCTAGAAAAACAAAGTTCTCAAATTTGATCGACGTTCTAATGCTTTTCAATTTGAAATCAACGTATGGATGGTTAGGAAATGGATTTACATATTTTCTAAGGTATATATTATAATGAGCTTTATGTGTTCTTAATATTTTCAACTTGTGATTTTTTAGTTAGTAGTTAATATTAGCTGCATTGAGCTTATTATAGGATAAATTTTATTATCAAACAATGTACTTCCTAGTAAATGCAAAGATTTTATAAAATTGTTGATTAATTTGGGTGTTGATTACAACACATGTCATGCACATTCAAAATATTGTATCCTATAAAAATAATGACATAAAGTAAGTATGTGTGTCGAAAATGAAAATCAAGTCACTACCACTCTGATGTAAAGGGAAAAAATGTTACATAAAAAATGTTTTACCACTTTCCCATAATTCTAATATTAAAACATATGTTTCTTTGTAAACCGTTAGCTAAATATATGGATTAACATGCATAAAATAGGACTGAATAAGACATGTTATGAATCCATACATATTATGAGTTAATGAAGAGAATAGAGAATTTACACGGGCTAAAAAATTTATAACCATGGGATGAAGTATAAGACTTGGCTTAGTGATGGACCATGGATATTTTTATGTACCATGGATATCATCAAAGGATGACTAAGAGCTTGTCAAGAAGGTGGTTCATACAATTAGAACACCAATAGGATATGGTTCTTCATTGAGAAAATCATTCATTGTTGATGGTGACTTAATAGGTCTCAAGACTCATGATCACCATAATTTGTTAAAGGTACATATTACTAATGTGGTTGTGATATAAATTAGTTTAGAATTCTTAATTTAGCCCCAGTCATTGTAATAGTATTACCATATCCTAATCATGCTGGAAAAACTTCTAGATTAAAATTGTGTGGAGTTTTTTAAACATCCAACGTTTTGAGTGGACACTCCACCCATCATCAGGGACATAAGAAGCTGATATGTTGTAAAAGAGTGTTGGGTATGTAAATATAGAAAAAATGTTCGTTAATAATTTGAAAGTAGTCGTTGGCATTAGGTAAGGAGGTTGTTAAGAATAGATGAAAAGAACAATTAAAAATAATAAATTAATAATAGAGAATAATTAAAAATATTAAATTAAGTTATAATAAAGTAATAAATTAAATTAAGTTAGAATATTATTAAGGTATTAATTAAAATAAAGAATTAGAATAAGGTATTAAGTTAAAATGATTAGGTATTAAAATAAAGGATACATTGGAGTTGAAGGGAGAGAAGGTAAAATACTTTAAAAGGGATAATGAGGACAAAGAGAGGAATAATATTAGATTAGAGAAATGGAATAATATAGTAGAGAAATGAGAAAGATAACAATGAAGAGAGAAAGAATTAATTCAAGGGATATTTAAGGAAGTTTAGGAGTTAGGTAAAGAGTAAAGAAAGAAAATATTAGAATAGAGAAAAGAATATATAAAGAGTAAAGGACGATAATATAAAGAGAAGAATATATAAAGGCCAAAGAGATGTTGAGATCGTAGATCGATTAGGATAAAGGGGTGAAAAATATTAAATTAATAAAAGAAATTTTTAGTTAATAATAAAGTATTAAAATAGATTAAATTAGAAAAATAATAAAGTATTAAATTTTGAAATAAAGTATCAAATTAAAATAGTCAGTGTTAAAATAAAGGAAGGGTGGAGTCAAAGAGATTGGGGAAGAAGGTTATATAATCAATGAGGATGGACAATTGAAAGTACAATAATTAAGGAAGGAAATAAAAACTAAATAGAAAGATAATATTGGAATAAAGAAAGGAAAAGGATAATCACTAAAGAGAGAGAAAAAAATAAAAATAGAGAAAGAATATAAGAATAAAGGAGATTGAATAAGTGTTTGAAAATGAATAAGGGTCTATCATATTAGAAAAGAGAAAAGGATATATAGAGGAAATATAGATATTGAGATCGCATAGAGGTTAAAATAAGAAGTAAGGGATAAAATAGGGAGGAAACAATGGGATTAAGAGTTATGAGGTTAAGAAAGAGGCAAAAAGAAACAAGGAATTTGTTTGGCTAAAATAGGGGGGAGGGAGAGGATGGAGGGAAAACTCAAAGCCGAAGGTCTAATGGTCAAGGTGATGAATGGTGGGTTTCCAAGAGTGACTAAGTTTGTATTCATATTCGCGGTTAAATTTGTTAGGATGTTTTTCGATTTCCATGGCTTCTCGAATGAGACAGGAGGAGTAATGAGGGGCCGTGTATAAGATTTTTGTTTGATCGAAGAAAATAAGATGATTTTATTTAAAAGAGTGTTTGGGGATAGTTTATTTATATATTTGTTTATCGGTAGTATCATCTATACTCTCTTTAATACTAGATTTGAAGGTTCTTCTAGTTTGGTATATGTAATATTTCCCACATAAGCAAGGAATCTATTAAACTAATGGGCCAAGCATCGGGTTAGATTTATCTTTAGCAATTCTCAAAAGTTGTATAAGGGTTTTGTAGGGATTGAAAACAATTATGATACTCTTCTCATCCAATAGTTTCACGATGTGACTAGTGGTGGCTTGGATGTAAGGAAAAGAGAGGAAAGCATGAGGAGGAGGGGAGGGAGAAGAGGTTTTAGGTTTTGGTTTTTTGGCTGAGAAAAAGGCTTGGTTAATTTGAGAGAGAGAGAGAGATTAGTCATTGGAAAAAAGGGCTTTGGTTAAATGGGCCTTTTCCTTCATGAGGAATTGAGGGCCAGAAATATGTATGACACGGGTAATCAAGATTTTTAGGAAAAAATATTTGTGGGATTGGTGATGGTGGGAACTAGCCTTTAGATGGCTACAAAATTAGCTACTCTTTGGAAACCACCATTCAATACCTTGACCATTAGACCCTAGAGCAGTTAAAATAAGGATGGACAGTTGAAAGTACAATAATTAAGGACAAAAATAAAAATCAAATAGAAAGAAAAGATTGGAATAAAGAAAGGAAAAGGATAACCAGTAGAGAGAGAGAGAGAGAGAGAGAGAGAATATAAGGATAAAGGAGATTCAATAAGTAATTGAAAATGAATGAGAGGAGATTTTCTTAGAGAAGAGAAAAGGATATATAGAGGCAAGGGAGATATTGAGAGACCATAGCAGTTAAAATAATAAGTAAGAGATAAAATGGGGAGGAAACAATGGGATTAGGAGTTGGGAGGTCAAAAAAGAGGAAGAAAGAAACAAGGAACTTGTTTGGCTAAAATAGGGGGGAGGGAGAGGTTGGAGGGAAAACTCAAAGTTGAAGGTCTAATGGTCAAGGTGATGAATGGTGGGTTTCCAAGAGTGGCTAAGTTTGTATACATATTCGTAGTTAAATTTGTTAGGATGTTTTTTGATTTCCATTGATTCCTGAATGAGACAGGAGGATTAATGATTGGTTGGGGCTAAGAGTTTTGTTTGGTCAAAGAAAATAAGATGTTTTTATTTAAAATCGTGCTTGACGATAGTTGATTTCCATATTTAGTTATGGGTAGTATCGACTATATTCTCTTTAATATTGGATTTGAAGGTTCTTCCAATTTGTCCTATGTAATATTTCCCACATGAGCAAGGAATCTGGTAAACCTCTGGGCTAAGCATTGGGTCAAATTTATCTTTAGTAGTTTTAAAAATTTGTTTAAGGGTTTTGTAGTGCTTGAAAACAGTTTTGATATTCTTCTTATCCAAGAGTTTTGCGATGTGATCAGTGGTTCCTTGGATGTAAGGAAGGGAGAGGAGAGAACGAGGAGTAGAGGAGGGAGAGGAGGTTTTAGTTTTTGTCTTGTTGGATGAGTGGAAGGCTTCTTTAATTTAGGAGAGAGAGTATAGCCATTGGACAAAAGGGATTTGGTTAAATGAGCCTTTTCTTCCATGAGAAATTGAGGATTATAAATCCATATGGAACAGGTAATCGGGGTTTTTAGGACAACAATGTTTTGGGCTAGGAAATGGTGGGAACTGACATTTAGATATTTATCAGTGTGATTTTTCTTCCTGTAGACTTGGTGGGAAGGGAAGTCATTAGGAAGACACGAGATGAGAAAATATAAGAAGGCGATGGAGTTGTATTTTTGGGTTTCCATAGTGAATTGAATGTCGGGGGGGAGGATATTAAGGTGATGGAAGAAAGAGACCAAGTTGGTATGACCATGAGGCTAGATGAAAAATGTGTCATCTATGAAATGAAACCAACATTTGGGTTTGATATGAAAGATGCTTAAGGCGAGAGATTCAAAATGTTCCATAAAAATATTTTCCACCATTGGGGAAAGGGAGGATCCCATGGAAGCAACTTCAATTTGTTCATAGAAAACCCCCTTAAAGTTGAAGAAGGTAGAAGAGAGGCATATTTTAATGAGCTTAAGAATTTCAAGGTTGACTAGTTTAGAGATAAGGGTTAAGGCTTCCGAAACTGGAATTTTGGTGAAGAAAGAGACATCATCAAAATTGAACATAAGGTCATCATCATCAAGGTGAATATTTTGGGTTTTATGAATGAAATATGTGTAATCTTTGATAAAAGAGGAGCTGTTTCCAAGAAAGGCTTGAATTTTGTCAACAAGAAATCAAGAAAGGGAATGAGTGGGGTATCATATGGCGCTTATATAGTTATGAAAGGAATATATTGTTTGTGATTTTTTCGTTTTCCATAGATCCTAGGGGTTTGGGGGTTAGGAGGAAGGAGATTCTTTTGGATGGAAGGATCCAGAGAAGAATATTCGATGGATTTGGAGACCATGGTGGTAATGGAGTTAATAGGATTTTTAGCTAGAGTTTTATAGGTAAAGGAAGGAAGGAGGTCAAGAATTTTGGACTCATAAGAAAAGGAGCTCATAATCATAGTCGCATTTCCTTTATCATCTTTAATGACAAGGATGTCAGGGTTCTCATTAAGTTGATGAATATAATTGAATTGTTTTTTAGTGAGGTTGGGTTTAGCAGCCCTAGATCGATGAAGGATTCATCTGCAATCCTTTATAATTTCTTCAGCTTCATGATTCAGAAGTTGGTGGGTAATGGATTCAATAGAGAAAATAATATCCTCCATGGGGATGCATTTACGGGCTAAGGAAAAATTAAGCCCTTTATCAAGAAGTTGGAGGGTAGGAAGGTCTAACTTAAATGAAGAAAGGTTTATAATTGTCGAAGGATTAGGACTTAGGGAAGGTGGAGGAGGGGAGATTTGATTAGTATTAATGGTAAGGATTTCAAGGGAGGGGGAAACAATAGAGAGATTATTGGAGAGCGAAAAGGGAGGATTTCCCATTTTTTGGAGGTGACAGTTATTGGAGATGAGGTGATAATGAACATGGTTAGATGGAGGCACCCTGTGAGAATTAGGGTTTAAAGAATGGGCACGGTCTGAGAGTTCTATATCATGGATCAGGTCACTCGATGAGGGATGGAAGGTTATGTTAGGTTGTACATAAGTCTAGATGTTAGGGGGAATTGGGATGCATAAATAATAATATTGGAATTAGGGATAACCACTAAAGAGAGAGAAAAAAAAGAGAAATAATATAAGAATAAGGGAGATTCAAGAAGTATTTGAAAATGAATAAGGGGATATCATATTAGAAAAGAGAAAAAAATATATAGAGGAAATATATATATTGATATTGCAAAGTGGTTAAAACAATAAGTAAGGGATAAAATGGGGAGGAAATGATGGGATTAAGAGTTAGGAGGTCAAGAAAGGGGCATAAGAAAATAAGGAACTTATTTGGATAAAAAAAGGGGGAGGGAGAGTTTGGAGGTGTTGAGGGGTCCTAAATCCCTTTAACTCAATAGTAGGAACCAAACCTGGCACCAACACCCAATTAGACTCTGCAGCGTTTAATGGTGGAATGGTTCTCCAGATATTGTGATCTAACCAAATAATCGATGGGCTTTACGTAGTGATCGACAAGATTTATTCTTTTGAAAACTCCTCCTTCAGTTTGAACATTCTATTTTTGTATTTTGTCTTGTAGGTGGGACCGATACAAGATAAATGTTGGTATCAACCAGCTGGGTATCAAAGGGGAAGGACTTAACTACTGAAGAAGGTTGAGTTCGGGATAAACCTTATGCTCAAGCATGCAGACAATGATGCTTACACCTACAAAAATCCTAGTACTAATACATTAACCTATCGGTGTTCCAATTATTGACTGAGATACGATTATCAGGAGAAAACATACATGCAGTAAACGATGGAAAGAAAAATAGTTTCCTTAACTCTAATCATCAATCACATACTAACACAACAATTTACTTTTCATCATTAAAGACAAGAACTATAAAAATATTGAATCAAATAACTTATCAATAGATTCAAAGGATCTTACACGTTACAACATCCATCCATGAGTTCAAATCAGAAATAATTCTTCTTCGAGATCCAATCACACACGCTTTTGATGAAAACCAGAAACTTATCTCTGGTCCTAAACATGAATTTTCAATTAAGGTAGCTCCGAAATAGTTCTTTACAAATCCAAAAATGAGGGTCTTTGAAACAATCATCGACCTTTGCTAACAGGTCGATCCTCTTATTTATAACATATTATTAACTAAAAATAACTATCAAAAGTGCAGCTAAGTAAAACAAAAAATCACCACATGGCACTTCCATATCTCGGTCTTCTAAGAGTCATCAATTGATCTCACTTGAGTGGATGACTCTTCTCATACTCTGACCATTTGACGAATATTTCCTCGCATGTGTTGGCATACAAGAACCTATGTTGATCCATCGGGGCTGAAAGGATCTCCTTTATCTCCACTGCCCATGCCCGATATTTGACTACTTTAGCACTTAACTGTTGTAGCACTGTCCGAGCCTTGGTCAGGTTCTCCATGAACTGTTGTACTTGTGGTGGTGCTATATTCACCACCTTTGTTATATTTGCAACCCACAATGAGTCTTGTTTGGCATTTAATTTTACTATGTCATGTAAGTCGACAAAGTCATCGGGTGTGACGAATTCTTGGAGGTCGATGTCTCTCATCGCTTGGTTGATCTTGGTCTAGTGCTTTTTTCATTCGACCCATTTCTCTTGGATTTCCTAGTGAAGTTCTTGTGCCATTTTCACCTAGTATTCATCCGACTTCTTTATGCAATCAATGCTGCTATCCCTTAGTAGCTGAATGTCATGTTCTTCAGCTTCTCAGCCCTACTGAATGGCATTGATGTATTTGATCCTTTCCACTTCTTGGTGTGATTTCTCATACCATATTTCCATATCTTTTCATGTCTCTAGCACCATGAGGGTGTCTTCTTGGAAATCGGTTATTCTTGTAGTGAAAAGGTGCCACTCATTTGTGAATTAACTGTAGGCATCTTGGAATTCACTTCTCAAGAACATCGTGACCTATGTGGATTCCTGATAATATTTCTCCAAATGGCATAGATGTTCCAACTCCTTCAATGCAGTGACCAACTCCTCTTCATATCTTTTCACTCTATCCAGGGTGGCATCTGTGATTTCCATCCCTGTGCCGATAAGCTCAGACGTCATGGCATGCTCCGTGTTAATCAATTTCTACTCTGTGGTGATGAGAATGGAGCGATCTAGAGTAAGCCTCCTCCTCTTGGTGGTTCTCTTCATGATGGATTTCCTCTTTCGGTTATAGGAGATGGCTTGTATGTCAGAAACCTCATCCACGGGTTCAAGGATTTGTTGATCTCCCTAGGTAAGAATATATCCTAGTCTCTCGATGATGTATATATATTCAATATTGGGTTCTTGAACTTCTTTCGTATGTTCTGAAGGTTCAGCCTCTGGTTGTTTCTCATCAAGAGGTAAAGTAATGACTAATATTGAAGCATCAGGGGAAGGCACAGTACTTACTTGATAATCGAATGTTGAGAAGTTGATTTCCCACTTTGGAACTTCTTCTTCTTGTTCGCCTGAACCTAGCTCATCCTTCGGGCTATCCGCTTGGGTCCCCGGTCCATCGAGCAACTCAGTTTCTAATACACTTTCGACCTCCTGGTCATTCTATGGAAGAATTTGAATTTGAGCATTGGGATCTAGGGAATATGCCTTATCGAGTTCCTTTTCCTCTGTGATATGCACTGGAGTCACCAATGAAGCCTCCAAAATCTCCTCATCATCATAGATTGTTATTAAGTCATGGAGGGGGTTCGGTGCACTTTATCTCCCTGATGTTCTTGCTATCTTGGGCTGAGTTGAAACATCCCTTAATGATCCAGCCTATGGCACTGAAAATTTAGGGTTATCTCACCCGATGATTTCTTCAATTTGTATTGGCTCTAGACCACTTGGACCTGTCCAACTTTTGACTTGGTTGTCGGCAAGTACCATTGTTATTTCTACAAGGTCTGAGTCATCCTGTAGATGATCGATTACTCTTTGTGCTTGTTCTATCAAGAGAAATTCCCTTTCATGTGCCTCAGGTGTCATAGAAAATCCCCTGTTCTGCATTGGATCCACCAAAGAAACCTCTATTGCCTCTGTCACTCTGATTTATTCCTTGGATATGAGGGCCTCTTCAGCTAAATATTCTATTGTCGTCACCTATTCATCCAGGCTCATGGACCTGAAGCTGGTCATTTTCGGTTCGCCCATCCTTTGTACCACCTCATCCCAGTCCTGGGCATTTTCTGTGAAGACTTCGTCTTCAAGTTTGTCATGGGCATACGACCAACATGATGAAATTTGTGAAGCATGTTGCAAGACCAGGCCCTTTGGATCATGCTTGCGGAATTGGCCCATTGGGAATATGAAATCGAGTTCGCTCAGCCCTTGTTTTTTGGCTTAAGTGGTATCCTTTACCAAGTAGAACCCTACATGGAAACCATAGGGTATGAACGCCCATTTCTTGTCCTTGCCTAAGGTGGTGTTGTAGCATTGCAAGATGGTTTGATAGCATATTTCTCCCATGACAAGTCAGTCTAGGACATGAGCTCATAGGAGATGTGGTGCTCCAATGGCCACGAACACCCTGATGTAGGTGGAATGCTCATCCAAATACCAAGGGCCTACCTCAGATATCATATTTTTGGTTGTCCCCGATAGCCTTGGGCATTCCTTATTAAGAAGAATAAAATAAATTTGGGCGATGAATTCATCACAGATGAGGGAGTAAGATTTCTTATACCTGTTTTCCCATATCACATTGAAGTAGACGTGGACTGGGAGTTCTGCAACATGCCAGCTCAGATTCATGTTGGCGAAGACGTTTCTGGCACACATGACATTGAGCAAGTATGAAGCCGTGTAAAACGTTGGTGTTTCCCCTTCTTTCGGTTCCTAAGCATGCTATACATAGATGCTTAGTTGCTTGGAGATTATTTCTCCCCACTTGAAAGTTCTCTCACCGATTGCAACTCTGTATGCCAAAGGCATCCATGCCTCTAAAAACCTAGAGAAATATTTCTCTCCATACAATCAGCAGATGAGATCTATCAGATAGACGTATGGCTCCCTTAAGTTGGTTGTCATGTACCATCCAGTGCTCCGGTTGGTGAACTTCTTGTCCTTCCTCCACCATGAGGCCATTACCTGACTGGTGTCATGGTGTTCGTAAAACTTCACAATGAAGTATGTGTTTAGCCGTCCTTTGGGTCTCTAAGTTTCAAATACTTATGAACTTCTATAGGGAGGAAGAATCTGACACGCACATCATTTTCATCATTGATTAAACACTTTTGTGTGTCTGTGTGGTCGATGAGACACTTCAAGACTTCTATACAGGGAAATATGGGTGTTATGCCTGCCACCATATGTAGGTATGACCATCAGATGTTTGGGAACACCTGGTCATCGAGCGCTCTTATGTCTGGATCACCGTGTGGGACATATTCTGGGTACTCCTCCTAGATGATCTTAGTAAAGAGTTATCCCCAATGTGGGAGTGCCATATTGGAGCCTGTGCTTTCCTTTGTATCGCTAAAGGTCGTAGGTTGGATGAAAACCTTCTTCGTTGTTGTCTTAATGATAGGTTTCAGCCTCGGGGTGTATTCCAATTGTTTTGCGATCCCTAGAGAAGGGACTTTGCCTACCTCCTATTCTTTCAGCTTCAGTGCCCTTGGCGATCATCTAATGGTTGGATTCCTTGGTGACGTTGTTCCTGCAACTTAAAATAAAATTTCAGAGACTATGTAAAAACAAAAACTGGATAAAAACATATAAATTATAGCCATGTAAAATTTACAGAATCGGATACATACCTCTGAATATTGTTAAAACCTGGTTATTTTGATAATCACAGAGTTGATATATCCTTCGAGTCGCTCGTCTTTATCCTTCGGACGCTCCAGAATTCTCTTATGCACATAACGATTCTGTTTACAATCGCTCAATAGATCTTAAACAGGGAAGAAATTACTGTCACATCAACCATTCAATTCGGGTTATGAGTGAAATTTTAACAAATATTCCACCAAATCTCTATAACTTAAATTCATCGTGGGTTGACAACAGAGGAGCGGGTGGTGATGCGGTCTATCAGTGATTTTAAACAACTATTTTAATTGGCACATGAGGTAGAAACTAATGCAGGATTGGGTATTAATTATCTCCTTAGATGCTCAAAATCTGATCGTATCTAATGCTAAAACGTCCCATCGTTTCGCTCTCTCATTAGGTGGATCGAGGATCGGGGGTGTACTATGAACGTTTTCATTGATAAACTCCTACAAAAAAATTTGACGTCGATTGATTTTACTGTACATTGTTGATGTGACAACGCTTACTCAGAGGTGTGACTCCGACTTAGGGGGCCAAGCATAACTCGGGATAGCACTAGACCATATGACCCTCTTACCTAGTAAAGACACGTGGCGTTGAAGACTAGTGACTTAATTCGCGTGTATTAATCTGATTCAAGACTTTCCTTAAGTTATTCATTGTAAAACAAACCTTAGCTTGTCGATGCCAAAATGTATCCAAGGTCGACGATCGATGATAAACCTATCAGAGAAATTTTTTTCGGATTAGTACCCTCGAAAAAGTCCTGATGCCGAAAACACATCAGGGATCGGCGATTGGGAATAAATTTTACCATGGTCAGAATGTTTGTTATGATCGTTTTAGTCTTTCCCCGATTCTGATAAGCTCGTCAGGCGTCGGCTATCGACAATGTCTTTCTATTTTTCATTAAAGCCTGTCCCATACTATCTTTTACCGATGCCAAAGGGTAATTTGTTGTCGGTGATATCTTTATGTGCAAACCAAAACTTCCTTATGTCTATGTCGATGCATATCGGCACTTGGCGAACACGGTTTTCTGAGTGGTTATTTTTCCTTATTTGAATTACTTCCGATGCTGACCCTGAGCACGTTCGGTGGAGTGTTTGGCTGTCAATTCTTTATTCAATTGTTTAAGGTCATTTTAGCTATGGGTTTTCACAATTTTTAAGAAAACCTAAATGGGTGATGAGAAACATGAAAATAAGAAGGGACAAATCATTCTCCAAATTGAAATAACTATCAAACAGTGAAGAAGACCAAGTGGTACCCAAAAAAGTAAAAATTTGACTGAGTATTTTTTAGGGTGTGTTGAGTGTTCAACAAATGGTGACTTATTGGGTGAAAGTAGAATCTTTGTTCCTACCTCGGGCTCAGGTGATGCAAAATCCAATTAATAACTTAACTGGTTTTTATCAAAGCCTCTTTTATCCTTGCATTTGAAATTCCCTGGTTGGTGTATTTGGGCCTGCCTATGGGGTTTTCAACCTTTATTCCACCTTCATTTTCTATAAATCTAATTCACGCCCCCTTTGAAAAGAGTCGAGTAAAGCATTCACTGGCACTAAGCCCTTTAGTTATCACAATTCACTTGCTGCGATGTTTCTCTGCTTCCAACGAGCGTCCATAACCTCGGTGGAGTCACCTCGATGTCAAAGACAGTGCTCGGCTACCAGCAAGCATCCATATCCTCGACAAATTTATCTGCATACCCTCTCCTACTATGCGCTCATTTGATATAGTTTATTTTATTTTGGCAGAATGTGGTGAGTGAGTGGGAGAGGAGGACATCTGTTATTTGCAAAATGAGATGGTTAAGGTGAATTTTTTTCTAGCTCTATCTCTGAGGTACATGTATTCATTTCCATATTACCCCTTTCCCTTAATTTTTTACCAAACCACCAGGAAGAAACTTCATCATTTTCCCAAGGTTGTTCATCTGCAGGTTAGATAGAAAACCTTTTAAAACAACCGCAGGTCTCCTAATGCTTATTGTGTTGTATGTGGGTGGTGAGTTAGGAACAAATTTCATCATATCATATGAATTGAGGTCAACCACTTTCTCTCTAAACAAAATATTCAAAAGAGCAGAAGTAATATAGCGAGAAACAAAAAAAAAAATGCATTTCGCAATTGAACTACCCAAAACATCGTGAAAACACACACACACACACATTTTTTTTTAAGTGAAAATATTTGTTTAGGGCTTGTCCATTCATCAGGAGGGTGTCAGGTTCCCCCCTCATATTCTGCAACTGATACATTCCTACCCCAATATTCTCGGCCACCAGGAATGTTACGAGCCATTAATTCTAAAACTTAGAATTTTTTCCTTTTTCTCTGTCCCATTTTAAGACTAAGTCTCCCACTTCAAAATTATTCTCTTTAGCCTTATGCTTATCAAACCACCTTCTAACTATCTATTGATGAGCTATGAACTTTTATTTTTCTTTCTCCCTTCCTTCTTCCAGCATGAGGAGGGTATCAATTCTTTGTTGCATGACTGATGAGGGTTGTCCTCTCGAATCCTGACCAAGTTGAAGAGATGGAATCTATAGTCTGTTCGGGACAATGGATTCATGTCCGTATACCAAAAAGTATCGGGAATTTACTATGGCTTCCTTAAGTGTTTCTCTATCATCCCATAAGGTGTTATGGAGCGAACTGTGCCAATTCCTCTGATTGTCTGCAACTGTTTTCTTTAGTATCCTCATTGGGTTCTTATTGGTTTATTCTGCCACTCCATTCCCATGTGGATAGTAGTTTGTAGATTATATGATTACGATTCCTTTGTATAGAGAAAAATTTGTTAATAGGGTGGAATAAAAGTAAGCAACATTATAAAAAACAAGGACAAAAGGCACACTGAACCTTGTGATCAGTTGTTGTTCTATGAATTGGATCACCGCATTTTCATTTACATGAGTCAGAGGGATGGCCTCTACCCATTTTGTGAAATAATATGTGCCAGTTAGTATGTATCTGTGTTTTTTAGAATAAATCGGTGTAATTTATCCTATGATATATAACCCACATTGCTCGAATGGCCTGTAAAAGGCCACACATTGGAGTGGGATAGCTTCTATCTTTTCCCTCCCCGCGCTTATTTGACAAGTTTTACAGTTTCTAGCATATGTGTGAGTGTCCCTGAACAGAGTAGGCCAATAATATCCATCTCTCAATATTTTATGAGCAGTGGTGTTTCCTGCTAAATGTCCACCTCCAGGACCATCATGGATATCCTTCAGAACTTTGTCTACATCTTCACATTCAAGACATATTAAAAGTAACCCATCATAATTAACACGGAAGAACACGAAATTAACCCGAGGTTTCTTCTTTCCCTAGGATTTAGGTTTTCTAGGAAAGTTCCATGATGCAGGAGATAAGTCAATTTCTCATACCAAGACTCCTTCCCTAGGGAGACGTATGAAGTTTCACCACACCACAATGCTAATTCATTCTCCCATCGGTGGTCTTCATTTACATGGTCATGAGCTTCAGCTGATAGTTTTCATAACCCTTGTTCGTTAACCATGTTAGAAGGTTTTATATCTAGATCAAATTCTTGGACTACTGCCATCTAGTTTCCTCTTCTTTCCCCCATCTCCTGTTGAGTGAATAGGGATCAGATTACAGGGTGAGGCACAATGACTTTGGTATGGTTCTTAAGGATATAATACCTGAAGTGTTTCACTACCTTTTATAGCACATAAGTCTTCTTGTCTATAGAAGGGTAATTTTGTTTGGCCCCTTGGATATTAGTGCCCATGAATGATACAATGGCCTCATTTTTTTCATCATCCTTCTGATTCAATACTGCATCTAACAATTGGTCAGAGGTGAAAGTATAGAGGAGGAAATATTTGTTAAAATCAGGAATTCGCAACACTGGGGCTTGAGATATTGTAGTATTAATATCATTGAAAGAACATTTTTCGTTCAATGTCCCACTTAAATTCAACATCTTTATTGATCATTTTTTGTAAGGGTTTGATCTTTTCAGCGAAATCGGGGGTGAATTTCCTCACAGAATTGATTTTCCCAAAGAAGGATTGCATATACTTTTTCTTGTGGGGTAATGGAAGTTGAGATATATCCTTAATACGTTCTGGGTCTATGCTAATTCTTGCTTGGGATATAATGTGGCCTGACAACTTACCTTCCCCGACATCAAAAATAGTTTTCCTAGGGTTTAAGGATATATCATATTTCCTACACCTTTAAAAAATCTGGGTTAAGTGTTGGATGTGATATTCTTTGTTCTTTGAATACACAGTGACATTGTCCAAATGGACTACAACACACTTGTTGATTAGTCCCTGAAATGCTACATCCATGGCCCTTTGGAAGGTCACCCCTACATTGATTAACCCAAAAAGAATACGTTTATAAGAAAAGGTTTCCCACTTGGTTCGGAACGTAGTCTTCAAACGGTCTTCCTATGAAACTACAACTTGGTTGTAAACTTAAAAATCATCTAGCATGGACAAAATATCAAAGCCAGACACAGTCTGCAAGATTTGCTCCATTGGTGGGACTGGGTAGTTTTTCTTTTCTGAATCTCTGTTGAGGTTTTTGAAATCTACATATAGGCATATCTACCAATAATTTTTCCTCACATGAACCAAATTTGCTACCCATGCAGATTGTCTAACCTGGAAGATAATCTTGGCATCTAGTAGTTTCCTTAACTCCTGACACATGAGAGGATCTAGGGATGGGTGGTACTTCCAGAGCTTCTATTGGAAGGGTTTCACTTCAGGCTTTAATGGGATAGTATGTTGAATGATATAAGTATCATAAGTTTTAAGAACTCGATAGCACCAAGAAAAAACATCTTGATATTGTATGAAAAGTTTGAGATAGGACTTCCTTTCCTCTTTAAATATCGTCTTGCCAATATTTATATTCTTGGGGTGTTCCGGGGTTCCTAGATTTATAGTTTTGTGCATGGGACAAGAACTCCCCATCTTTGCGTTCTTTGACCCTTTAAATCTTTCCGTCAGGTCAAAAAGGTTTTCTAAATTGGCCACTTCCTTTAGTATCGTGTGAGACCTTTGTTTTTCAGTTGGTTGATCTGTATGAGGGTTGGTTTCCGCTAATTTCTCCTAGAATACTTCATAATCAATAGCCAAGTCTTTAAACTTATCCTGATAGGTCAAAAAGTTTATGATATGTTCATCTCCTTCAAAGATGTTCTAATTAAAAATATTATTGGGACCTGATGATTTGTATAGTAGCTCCACAGTGAACCGAGAGGCTTCATAGTCTTCTAGAGGTGATAGCCTTGAGGAAATAGTGACCATGGAATCAACAAGAGTGTTCTTTGTTCTGGGGATCACTGTAATGTTGAAGTATTCAAAATGTTCTATTAGTCTATGCACTTCTTGCTGGTAATTCCTTGGGTGGGGAGAGTTACAATGTATAGTGTCCCTTACTTGTCTAATGATGATTTCAGAATCTCTAAAAACTTTCAATTATTTAACGTTTAAGTCTATGGATTTATTCAACCCTTGTACTAGAGCTTCATACTCATCGTTGTTGTTTGTGCATTCAAACTCTAGTCTACAGGACATGAAACTTAGTTTACCTTTTAGGTCAATGAGGATGTAGATTACCCCTGGCCCTTCTTGTAATTTAGATCCATCGAAGTATAAGGTCCACATTTGTGAGAAAACACAATCAGCTTCTGTTTTTATACCATTTTCCTCCTTTTCTCCTATCTTTTCCATGATTTCTAACATCGGTTTCTGACAGAAGAGGGTTTTCCCCGCCTTCATTGGAAAATTTTCTTGAAAACATATTCCAGATATTTGAATAAGAGGGACAACAGATGAGAGGGGGGAAAATTTAGGTCATGGTGAGGTCATTTAGGACAGGTTGACCCCTACTTTGTGTTTTCATAGCCAAGACTTATGCGGGTGGTTATTGAACCTCAAATAGGTCATCGGAAGGCATTGGTAGGTCAGGGTCCCATATCAACATGGTTGTTTCTTCTAGTGGATCAACTTCTTCCTGATCGAAAATATTCATAGTAGAGTTGCTTGAATGTTCAGTCAGAGAAACATCATCTAGAAACCGGTTGGCCATCAAATTTATGGCATGCACCCATTATGGGTAGTCTCTTTTAGAGTGTTTATCTTGGTGATAGGTACAAAAAGAGTCGGATGCTACATTTTTCAGATCGATGTTTACGTTAGCTGGTGGAGGTTCAATCGCTTTGAACTGTGGATTTATTTTGAAAAGTGGTTTATAGGGCCTCTGGCCTTGGTTCATTTCCCTTGCACTTATTTTCATGTCTATTATTTCAGTTGATAATTTCTTAACCATGCGTTGTAGGTATTTTATGTCTCCACTTCCCTTTTTGGGACCTTGTTCTATTTTTTTCCCTGGGGGTCTATTCAACAGGATTCCTCTCTTAGGAGGAGGTTGAAATTCGTTCTTAACTAGTGAAACCTGGCCTTCTTTACATCCCTTCATTTGGAATTCTATTGTTTTGTCTTCTTCAAAATTCTCAGCTAAGGTTTCTTTGGAATCCTTCTTCACGAACATGGAAATAGAAGTTGGGAGAGCATTAACATATACTTCAATTTGCAACTCCTGAGTGGGTTTAGCTTTAGGTTGGAATTTGTTTAGGATGGTGGTGAACCATTGATTAAAGTCTTTAACCTTCTCATAGTGGTGTAAACCACTCAACCATCAAATCTCTTGTAGTGGTTTCTTCTGCAAATTTATCCAAAAAATCCTTTTGAAACTTTGTCCAACTAGTTATGGATCCTACAGGTAAGTTAAAATACCACGTGGAATCTAAATTCTCAAAAGTATAGGGGAAAATCCTGCATACTACGTCTTCATGTTGAACATTCATCATTCTGATAGCTAGTATGAATTTCTTGATATGGTCTTTAGGATATCCTGAGGTTTCAGCGTCAAATTTAGGGAGTAACTTTTCTGGATGTCAAGGAAGGTTATGTACTCGTCTAGGGATGGCTAGAGCATCTCTGACCAACCAAGTTTGATTATTCTAAGGTGGGTTTCCCCTTTATTCATTATGATCATTGTCATCTTCCATGTCGTTTGATCTCGAAACTGAGCGTTCAGAGTTGAACCCTTCCTCGTCGAAAAAATCATTGAGCTCGGAGCAGTTGTGGGTAGGTGTTTCAGGGATTAGATTAAGAGGATGTTCGATTTTGGTGAGGGAGAAATCTATCAGGTCTTCTATTGTGTGAAAAAAACCTAGTCGGGGGTATCGACCACTAGTCTTCTTACTTGTTTTCTATGAGGAAGTAGTGGAGCTAAAGGAAACACTCTGCTCTATCGGGTGTAAGCTCTTGTGACTCTTCTGAACTGGTTCAACTCTTTGTGAGGAAGAGTGTAAGGTATCTCAGGAAATAGATGTTCATCCTCTTTCTGGGGTGAGTTACTCATTTTAAGAGTACTCAGTGTTTGTGGGTTTTCTTGAGAATGACTAGCCATGCATGTGGGTTGTTTTGAATCTACAGGCTATGTAAAAACTTCTGTAAAAAATATTGTCATCCATTCATTCTCAGGCCCTCCTTCTAGCTCCAATTCTTTTGAGGGGTCCTAAATCCCTTTAACTCGACAGTAGGAACCAAACTTGCCACCAAGTCCTAATTAGACTCTACAATGTTTAATGATGGAATGGTTCTCCATATCCTATGATCTGGCCAATTAATCAATGGGCTTTACGTAGTGATCGACATAATGTCTTCTTGTGAAAACTCCTCCTTCAGTCTGAAAAATTCTCCTTTTGTATTTTCTCTTATAGGTGGGAACGATACAAGATAAATGTTGGTATAAACTAGTTGGGTAAAAAAGGGGAAGGACTTAACTATTGAAGAAGGTTGAGTTCGGGATAACCCTTCTGCTCAAGCATGCAGACAATGATGCTTACACCTACAACAAGCCTAGTACTAATACATTAACCTGTTGGTGTTCCAATGATTGACTAAAATATGATTATCAGGAGAAAACATACATGCAATAAACGATGGAAAAAAAAATAGTTTCTTTAACTCTAATCATCAATCACATATTAACACAACAATTTACTTTTCATCATTAAAGACAAGAACTATAAAAATATTGAATTAGATAACTTATCAATAGATTCAGAGGCTCTTACTCGTTATAGCATCCATTCATGAGATCAAATAAAAAATAATTCTTCTTCAGATCCAATCACACATGCTTTTGATGAAAAACACAAACTTGTATTTGGTCCTAAACAGGACTTATCAATTTAGGTAGTGCTAAAATAGTTCTTTACAAATCCAAAAATGAGGGTCTTTGCAAGAACCATCAACCTTTGCTAACAGGTCGATCCTCTTATTTATAACATGTTATTAATTAAAAATAACTATCAAAAGTGTAGCTAAGTAAAACAAAAAATCACCACATTGTGCTTCCATCTCTTAGTCTTCTAAGATTCATCAACTAATCTCACTTGAGTGGAGGAGGTTCAGTGCACTTTCTCTCCCTGATGTTTTTTATATCTCGAGCTAATCCAAAATGTCCCCTAGTGATTCGACCTATGGAGATGAAACTTCAGGGTTATCTGACCCAGTGATTTCTTCAATTTGTATTAGCGTTGGACCACTTGGACTTGTCTGTCTTTCGACTAGGTTGTCAGCAGGGACCCTTGTTATTTATATGAGGTATGGTTCATCCTGCAGGTGATCAATTACTCTATGTGATTGTTTTATCAGGATAAATCCCCTTTCATGTGCCTCTGGTGTCAAAGGAAATCCCCTATTCTTCACCGGAGCCACCAAAGAAACCTATATTGCTTCTGTCCCTCTAATTTCTTCCCTGGCTCTGAGGACCTCTTGAGATGATTGTTCTATTTTCATCACCTATTCATCCAGTATCATGGCTCTGAATCTGGTCATTTTCAGGTCAGCCATCTTTTGTACCACCTCGTCCCAGTCCTAGTCATTTTCTGTGAAAACTTTGTCTTCGAATTTGTCATGGGCATATGACCATCAGGATGACACTTGTGAAGCATGTTGAAATACCAAGCCCTTTGGATTGTGCTTGTGGAATCAACCTGTCGAGAATATGAACTTGAGTTGGATCAACCATTCTTGTTTGGCTTAAGCAGTATCCTTTACGAATTAGAACCCTACATTGAAACCATAGGGTATGAATGCTTGTTTCTTGTCCTTGACCAAGGTGGTGTTGTAGCCTTGAAATATGGTTTGATAGCATATTCACCCTACGACAAATGGGTTCGGGACATGATTCGGTAGCATATGTGGTGCTTCAGTGGCCCTGAACACCCTGATGTAGGTGGCACACTCATCCAAACACCAATGGCCTGCCTTGGATATCATCTTTTTGGTCGTCGTCGATAGCCTTGGGCATTCCTTCTTAAAAAGAAAAAAATAAATTTGGGCGATGAATTCATCGCATATGAGGGAGTAAGATTTCTTATACTTGTTTTCCCATTGCATGTTGAAGTAGACATGGATCGAGAGTTATGAAACATTCCAGCTTAGATTCATTCTAGTGAAGACGTTTATGGCACACATGACATCGAGAAAGTATGAATCCATGTAAAACGTTGGTGTTTCCCCTTCATTCGGTGGTTGGGCATGCTGCACACAAATGCTCAATTGCTTGGAGATTATTCCTCCCCAGTTGAAACTACTCCTGTCGATCACAACTGTGTATGCCAGAGGCATCCATGCCTTTGAAAACTTGGAGAAATATTTCTCTCCATACAATCATCATATGAGATCCATCAGATAGATGTATGGCTCCCTTAAGTTGGTTGTCCCATACCATCCAGTGCTCTGGTTGGTAAAATTCTTGTCCTCCCTCCACCATGAGGCCATTACCTAGCTGGTGTCATGGAATTTGTAGAACTTCACGATGAAGTCTATGTTTAGTCACTCCTATGGTTCTCTGAGTTTGTAATAATTCTGAACTTCTACCGGGAGGAAGACTCTGACACACCCATCGTTGTCATCAATGATTAAACACTTATGTGTTTTTTTGTGGTATATGATCCACTTCAGGACTTATATGCAGGGAAATATGGGTATTATGCCTTCCACCATATGTAGGTATGACCATCAGATGTTTGGGAACACCTAGTCATCGATTGCTCTTACTTCTAGATCACTGTGTGGGACATATTCTAGGTACTCCTCCCGACTGATCTTGTTAAATAGTTCTCCCCAATGTGGGAGTGTCATCTTGGAACCTATGCTTGCCTCTGTATCACCAAAGGCTGGAGGATGGATAAAAACCTTCTTCGTTGTTGTCTTAATGATAGGTTCTAGCCTCGGGGCGTATTCCAATTATTTTGCGATCCCTTGAGAAGAGCCTTCTCCTACCTCTAGTTCTTTCAGATTCAATGCCCTCGGTGATCGTCTAGTGGTTGGATTTCTTGGAGGTATTGTTCCTGCAACTTAAAATAAAATTTCAGAGACTGTGTAAAAAAAAAACCCAGATAAAACCATATAAATTATAGCCATGTAAAATTTACAGACTCGGATACATACCTATGAAGCTTGTTAAAACCTAGTTATTTTGATAATAATAGAGTTGATATAGCCTTTGATTCGCTCATATTTCTCCTTGAGATGCTCCATAATTCTCTTATGCGTATAATAATTTCTTTTACAATGGCTCAAGAGAATTTAAACAGGGAAGAACTTATTGTGTCACATCAACCATTCAATTCGAGTTATGAGTGAAATTGTAACAAATCTATCGCCGAATCTCTATAACTTAAATTCATCGTGGGTTGACGACGGAAGCGCGAGTGGTGATGTGGTTTATCAGTGATTTTAAAAGGTTGTTTTGATTGGCACATGAGGTAGAAACTAATGTAGGATTGGGTATAAATTATCTCCTTAGATGCTCAAAACTTGATCATATCTAATGCTAAAATGTCCCATCGTGTCACTCTCTTAGTGGGAAGATCAGGAATCAGGGGTGTACTATGAACGTTTTCGTTGATAACCTCCTACAAAAATTTCCAACGTCGATTGATTTTACCATACATTTTTTATGCGGAAACTCTTACTCGGAGATGTGACTCGGACTTAGGGGGGCAAGGATAATTCAAGATAGCACTAGACTGCACGACCCTCTCACCTGGTAAAGACACGTGGCGTTGAATACCGGTGACTTAATTCACGTGTATTAATCGGATTCAGGATTTTCCTTAAGTTATTCATTCTAAAACAAACCTTAGCTTGTTGATGCCGAAAAGTATCCAAGGTCGACGATTGACGATAAACCTATCAGAGCATTTTTTTTCAGATTAGCTCCCTCAAAAAAGTCCCGATGTCAAAAATGAATTGGGGATCGACAATTGGGAATAAATTTTAGAATGGTCGGAATGTTTGTTACGATCCTTTTAGGATTTCCCCAATTTCGATAAGCATGTCGGGCATCAGCTATCAACGATGTCTTTATGTTTTTCTTTAAAGCCTACCCCATAGCATCTTTTACCGATGCCGAAGGGGAATCGACTGTCGACGATATATTTATGCGCAAACCAAAATTTCCTTTTGTCGATGTCGATGGATATCGGCAATCGACGACCTCCATTTTCTGAGTGCTTCTTTTTCCTTATTTGAATTACTTATTATGTCGATGTTGAGGGCGTTCGGTGGAGTGTTTGGTTGTCGATTCCTTATTCATTTGTTTAAGGTCCTTTTAGTTATTGGGTTTCATAAGTTTTAAGAAAACCTGAATGGGTGATGAGAAACATGAAAATAAGCAGTGACAAAACATTCTCAAAATTGAAATAACTATCAAACAGTACAGAAGAGCAAGTTGTGCCCAAAAAAGTAAAAATTTGACAGAGGCTTTTTTAGGGTGTGTTGAGTGCTCAACAGGAGGGAAAACTCAAAGTCAAAGGTATAATGGTCAAGGTGATGAATGGATGATTTCCAAGAGTGTCTATTTTTTTATCCATCTAAACTCGAGTTCCCTCCATCACCAAGTTGTTACACATAAAAATTGCACACCTACATATCTCACCCTAAGTGTCGCAAGTGTCGCAAAGTGACGTATGCACCTCAATAAGTGTCACATGCACTGTCACAATTTTTGTATGCACCTTCCCAAGTGTCCCATTCACTTTGTGAGGTGTATCCACCCCTTTAAACCATTAAAACAATTTTTCATTATCCCTAAGTCATATGGGAGGAGGAAACCCATCATTTCAAAGGCAGAAACACACTTTTTACTTGGCAAATCGACCATTGTTTTCACATTTTTGAAGGGTAGCACCCCCTGGACATGATGGGTGAGTTATACCCGATAGGGTAGTTCCCCCCTTATGTTATTTATTGAGAGCTACTTTTTTAAAATAGAACTTTGTCTCTAACTATAGGGGAGGGCTACTTTTGGTTAGAGGAAAATTTGGAGAATCCTGCCTCTATCTAAGGGCCATCTCTAGGATATGAGGTTTATTTGGATCTAATTATATTCTATGGCACTATTCTAGGATCATATCCTAACCTAAAGGATCCATATCTTCAACTATCCCCAAATCTAGTAATGGTGGTTGAGCCTCCCAATCTTATAAAAGGAGGCCATTCCAAGGTTGAAAGGGTTGAACATTGAAGATTTAGTTTAAAATATATGATATATCTAGTTCATATTGAAAATTGGGAGATATAGAGATGGAGCATATCAAATCTCTAGTCTTATAAGAGAGCATCATCATCTTGATCTTTGGATTCATGAAAGGGTTGGATGAGGAGATCTTGGAGGAGTTGCAACTGACATCATTCATGGTCTGTAAGTTTTCTTGGTTCTCATATAATATACTTGGCCTATTTCCTTCAAGTATGAATTCATATGTTCTTGTCTATTGATTGGTTCAATCCACATAGATACATTTTCTTTGTCTAATCCATTAGAGTAGGATATAGTCATTCGTCTTTTGTTGTCCATTGTAGGTACTGATTTTTGTCGAGAGTCAGATGGAGCACATGGGTTGGAGCAGCTAGGAAAAACATCATAAACAAGGTACATCAAACTTCCCCTCCTCTCTTTTTCAATGGAAAAAATGAATTTATAGTAATGGTAGTGTTCAAATGAAATTTTTTGTCTTGGTATAGGGGTCAGTAATCCAAGGGAAACTTCACCTGCCTGCAGGGGAATATTTCCGTGGAGTCACCAATTATGATCCATCGATTACTATATCGATCCAAGTGGATACAAAATGGTGTGGTCATCGATTTGATGTCTTTCCAAGTGGGATAATGGATGTCATATGCCCTACATGTTTGCAGATGATGGATTTCATGGTATGGAGGGAATTCATGATCATTATACTTATATGATATCCATGTATTCTCGTGAATGAGTGATTCCACGGTATGGAGGTGTGAGGAGGGTGTCAGTGTTGGTAGAATGGAGGAACCCTATACATTTGTACATATGGGAACCCTAACGAAAGTCTTAACTAGTCTACCGCAGGATGTATATTGTTTGCCAATAAATATAGGCATGTTTCAAGAATATAATTAGTCATGTCAATCCTCCTTCCTACAAATGCATGTCATCATTCACACGGTGCACTATAATGACTGATGACATGTGAGATGAAATATCTTGCACTTAGTCTATCTAAAAATCTTTTCCAAGCTATTTTTAAGAATTAATACATTCTCTGGTTGCATTCTTTCCCAGAGTGGCCAATCAAGGATCGTCAACTCTATTAACCTATAGACACAATATCCATCCATTAAGATAATATATATATATACAAAAGCAACACAATTTTAACTACACTCTTTTCAAAGATTTCAATGCCACTTTATTAATTAGTTTATAATGTTTGAAACATGAACTATTTTATAATCAGTGATTTTTTTTTATATTTTTTGCTTGCTAGTTTGTCTGTGACCTATGGGACTAAATTGTGGTTGAGAAACCGTGACTCAGGGGCATATAAGCCATCAAAATCACCCAGGGATCGCACCCGGCCTGAGCCACACCAACCCTTTACATGGCTTGATTTTTTGTCCTCGTAGGTTTCGAACCGGTGACTTTAACATCATCGACTGTCCTACACCTCGGGGATATAATTAATTTAAAATTATCCCTATAATATTTATTTTCATAATTATAATCATATAGAATTGAAATGTATCTCTACTTAGCAAAAATATTGTATTGAGATAGCTATTATACATTGACATAATTCCATATGAGTATAGAGGGTAAATGTTGTCAAGCTTTTGTTGCATCCCCATACAAAAATATGACCTCATTCTTACCATGGAGCGAAGTTGTTCCTTCAATCTGTTATTACCAAACATAAAATAAAAATAACATCAAGTAAATAAAATCAAGAAGATTCCATAGTGGTTTGTTGTTAATGTAAGAGCACATTTGCAATGAGAGAACTCACAAAAAGCAATGGGAAATGCAAAAAAACTCGACGTTTTGGAAATTGTATGACAAGGATTATATATTAAATTTCTTTTCTATTGCATAATATGTTTGTCTTAAATTTATTTTCTATTGCATAATATGTATATATAAAATTTATTTTTGGGTATGCATAAAATTGAACATTAAAGTATTCAAATTTTTGGATAAATTCATAATTGGACCAAAAAATTTAAAATATATTTAAAAAATAATCATAATATAACTATGGTAATGTTGTATGACTGATATTTCTATGAGTTTAATACAGGATTATCTTACTCATCATCTTGAATAACCACAATCCAGGTGAAGCTTTATGTCAATCCAGAAATGGCATGTGATTCATAGACATTGTTGGTTACTATAAAGTACATAATCTACCCAGGGACCATAAATAGATCTTAAAGAAATTCATGATGATATAATTCTATTTGAAAGGTGAACATGCTCAGATCGTTTTCTAAATACAATAACTTAGTTAGATATCCATTAGGTCTTTGAACCGAATCCACAGATTTAAGAAATCAATTTTTGTGTTGTTTGATTGGGCTCTGAAATAAATTGATTTGATCACCATTCTCGGAACTACAATGCGTAGACAAATTTTGTGTAACGCAGTGGCAAAATACTGCCTAGTTAAATTCTTTGTCGCTGTCCTCTCATGACTTATCACACAATTCATAGACTACTCAATATACTGTGCATTGTGATGATAACACTTAATACGACAATTTATTGACACTGTGCTACTCTCAACACATAAACTCACATGTAATGCAGATTCAACAACTTGTAAACTTACTTAAAAACCAAGCACATTGATACAAGGTTAAGGTGCTTAAGTATGTAAACTTATATTCAAGTAAACTTGTATAATGTTTTTTCCTACTTTCCAATGGGATTCTTTTGGAGTTTCCATGAACCTTGAAATCAGGCTCACTCCATGCACAATATTAGGCCTTGTTATTGTTAGATACATAAGGATGCCTACCAACCTTTTAAACAGATTGGAATCCACTTTAGATCCTTCATCTTCCCTGCTTAACTTAAATCCTGTTATAATAGGTGTTGGGGCTGCATTGAAATTTATCATGTTGAATCTTTTCAAAATTTCATGTGCATATTTAGATTGTGAAATAAATATACCAACTTTGGACTAGTGAACTTCAATACCCAGAAAATATCTCATAAGCCTCAAATCATTAATTTCAATCTCATCCTTCATGACCAAATTAAATTCTTCTATGCCAAAATCACCTGTAAAAATCAAATCATCTACATATAAGAAAGCAATTAATATATAAACTTGTTGTTTTTCTTTGATGTATAGAGTTGGCTCACAGTCACTTCTTTGAAATCCATTCTGTGTGATATAGGCATCTATGCGACTATACCAAGCTCTAGGAGCTTGATTTAATCCATACAATGCCTTATTCAATCTGTAAACTTTGTTTTCTTGTCCTGGAATCTCATAGAGTTGTGGTTGTTCCACATATACTTCTTCTTCTAAATGTCCATTCAAAAATTCTAAATTTACATCAATTTGATAAACATGCCATTTGTTTTGTGTAGCAATGGCCAACACAGTTCTAACTATGTCAATGCACACAACTGGTGCAAACATTTCATTGAAATCTATTCCAGGTTGTTATGTAAAACCCCTTGCAACCAACCTTTCCTTCTACTTCTGCACATTTCCATCTGCATATTGCTTAGTTTTATAAATCCACTTCACACTTATCACATCCTTGTCCTCAGGTACATCTACCAATTTCCATGTCTAATTGTTATCTATGCATTTATTTTCTTCATCCATGGTTTGTGCCCATACATCATCCTTCACAGCTTCCTCAAACGTTAATGGATAATATATTTGTGAAAACATAGAAAAGACTGAAAATGATTTTTTTGTGTCAACATTATAGATGTCGTGCAGACTTCTTGTATTCCTTGGTAACTGACTTGATAATGTTGGATCTGGAGATGTAGCACTACTCGGACTGCTTGTTGTAGTTTGTTGCACTCTAGGTGTGGACTGTGCACCTGCATATCTCACTAGAGTAGATTGTGCTATGATTTGTGTCATAGTTCCATAAGTGCAAGGAACTGTGCACTAGCTTATAACTGGAGTTTAAACCACTTCATCTTCCATATCATCATGCATGATAGCATCAATAACTTTAACTATTATTTCTATGCTTCCATCGCATGCTTCATTCTCCACAAATTGAACATCACAAATGATTATGACTTTTCTTGAAATAGGACCATATAGTTTTCATGACAAGCCCCTCCCCTCCTTCGGGGTTGGAATGACCTCCTGGTCTAGGATAGTTTAATTTGTCAAGTCAAATGACTCGTCGGGCTCCCGATGGAACTGATTTGACTTGACACAGGCCCTTCTCAATTCCTTGACAACCACGATGTGGCACCTGCAAACCCTTTCCTTAGCATTTTTCAGTTCTTACACCAATGGCCTTATCTCTCTGATGCTAAGTTCCTCCCTCTATGCAACCATGGGCTGTTACCATGGGTCAAATCCCTTTGCGACCCTGTACTTTGGAACTTTCATGAATTACTTTCTCCCCTTCCTGATTTTTGAATCGGTGAATGCTTCAGGACCAGATCTACAGTCCTCCTTCATTTCATGATCAACGACTGTGATCACTTCATGAGTTTGGACTTCATGAGTCTTGTATTCTCTCAGCTCTGCTTCTTATGATCTTGAATCAGAGAAATGTTTATTTTTCTCCATGTGTCCCCTTCTATATCCAACGGTCTGGTTTGAAATCTCCCTTCGCGATTTTGCAAAGATCCCTTGTTTTCTCTTGGAAAACCTTCCGAAGTTGTTACTTCCAAACTTCTTGATATTCTGCCACCTATCTTCTCCTCGATGATGGATGAATTTTCTGTCTTCAGGACTTTGGAAAGTCCTCGACTCCCTTGTAAACTTAGTGTAATTTTTCCCTTCGAGACTTAGGCTGTTCTTGAAAACCTTCTGCACTCCTTGAAGAAATCTATGCAACTCTCCTGCGACTTTGTTGCGCTTGAAAACCTTCAAGGTTCCAATTTCTTCTACGAGCTTCTTGTGCCTTCCTGACAACTTCTCTCCCTTCCTCCTGAGCTTTTAATGTGAATTCACAACACCTTAGGCGCACTCCTTTTTCTTGTCTCGGTTCTTCTTTGGCTTCTTCCTCGACTTCTTCCTTTTTCGACGAACTTCTTGCGAAACCTTCCTTCACCATAAAGGTCAACAATTTTGGGTTTCTTCTACACCTTCGATCGTGTAGTTCCTGGGTATACTCATGCAAGCTCAATGCCCTCCTGGCAGAGTATTTCAGAGTATTCAGTAACTCTGAACTGTGCCTCTCTCCACACAGTCTTTATTTTCAAGGGACTTAACCGCCTTGAAATTTCTCTCTGAGCCTGTAAATTAATCTGGTGTTTCCTCCTGGAAACTTCTCTTTTCACTCTGTTGAGTTTAGACATGCACTCCTTGTATTAGTTTACAGAATTTCTCAACTCTATTGCACATTCCTTGCATTTATCCTAGAGAACTTGACTTAACTTAACACACTCGTGGATAGGAAACTGTATCTCTATCCCTGCAGATGATTCCTAACATCCATCTACAATTCACAAGAATGCAAATGACATTTATAACACAACATCCATTCAACATAAAGATAAAACAGAAAAAAGTGTCATTTTCTATTAATGGTGGAATGCCAATTTACAATAGTCGAGTCCAAGCTATAATCAAGTCTCGGCTCTTTGGTTCTCCCCTGTGACCTATATAAAATTATCCAATAGTTCGTTATCTAACCTTCAATAGCCTGTCGTCTAACCTCTACTTTGATTTCAATACAAATATTTATATAAGAGGGGCTCTATGAGATTCCCTCGCAAGCTAACTAATGGTGTCAAATCACCATCCCTAATGCTTATAGAAAGGACAAATTACAATGATGGCAATTCTCCTCAAAATCGGATGTAGATCCATTTTTTCGTTTTCCTATTAATGGAGACCTTATCCCAGCTTGTGTGAAAGCACGATTTGTCTCTTCCATCTTATCTCCAATTAATGCCTGGATCATGTCTTGGATTCTCAAGGTAAAAATGAGAGAGCGACGCCTCTCCCTTCTTGAATGCGCACCACGTGTGTTGATTAGATGGAGCATGCTGAGATGGAGCGATGTTCTTACATCATAATCCACATCAGAAAAAATTGTGAGCTCCTACTCATGAGCTCTCCAACGTGGCTGGAATCCACCTGGATCCCAAATTTTCTCTTGGAGTTGTCTCTCATATCCTCTTCTTCAACATTGCTTCTAATCCTGCATCATCCCCATTGCTCGTCCAGGTCTCCTTTCATTCATCTTCCTCTTGTTTTCCAATTTCTCTGTCGACTTCAAAATCATCTTTCTTATCTCCTTGATCACCTTGCCCAGCTACTCCATCGGTGAGTTCTTCTGTTGCCGACTAGTTCATTGCGCTCTCCCATTGTCAATGGGAAAATCACACTAACTTCCCAAGACATTTTCATCTTTAATGGCCTTATCTTTCCACTCTGTTGCATCCTCCACTTCTGCAGTCTCCATACTAAACTGTCGTTTAGTTGCTTCCCCTAACAGATTGATCCATGTCAATGTTTTGGTTGGTTCTGTTCCATACTCCCCCAGTTGCTTCTCATGTTGGCATAGTCCTTCATCTGCCTCCAAATTAGCTTGTTTTATTTGCATTCCTTGCACTTCTACTCTCCTCTCAAGAGATTCCAATTATTCATACAAACCAACAAAGTCTTTGTTGTCCACTCCCTCTTATGTTGTAGGCCCCAATGCTATAGTCATCCCCTGTTCAGCTTCCTGACTGAAAACGTCGAGTGATTCCGCTGAATTCTCTTTTTCTTCGGTCGGGACAGACATTAGTATATGTTCCCTTTCCTCCTTGATAGTATCTACTTGTTGTCTCCCTGTTGAATTTACAACATACGTGCTAGCCTCTCCTCGATCGCTTGGTAGGAATATCTCGACTCCTCCAATGGTCAGAACATCCCTCTGATCCTTCTCCTTCACTGTGATGAAAGTTTCTAACTTGTCATCATATTCATTCACGCAACTCACAATTCTACGTGAATCCCCATATGAGTGAGGTTTCTCTTCCACCTCCTTATCTATGAATGAACTCTCCTCTTCCCACCTAGCAGTATATGAGATCCATTGACCCCTTCTCCATTCCCACCTGGGAATCTATGAGACTCTTTCCAGATATCTTTCCCTTATGACCGAGGTTTTCAGCATGCCTCAGCCACCTTCTTAACCTCTGTTGCTTCCTTCTAGCCAACAAATTATGAAGAAGCCATCTGGCTGTCCTCTTCAAAGTCCATTCATACCTCCAGTGTACCTTTGACTCAAGTTGCATATTCAATTCTAGCTCCTCCATCTTCGCTCGAATTTCACTGAGCTCCTTGTCCATCTCTTCTTTTCTCTTTTGTGAGTGGACTTCTCCTTGACCATGTTTATGACCAATAGTGGCCATCTTCACCTTCTACATGCCCCCTTGGAAAGTCTGTTGCTGACTCTGCAACTGAAAGCATCTTCATTTTCTCCTTCACCTAAAATCTACAGACAAAATCTTTGCTCTGATACCGCTATTAGTGACAACCCCCTCCCCTCCTTCGGGGCTGGCAGGACCTCCCGGTCTAAGATCGTTTAATTCATCAAGTCAAATGACTCATCGGGCTCCTGATGGAACCGATTTGACTTGACATAGACCCTTCTCAATTCCTCGGCAACCACGATGTGGCACCTGCAGATCCTCTCCTTAGCATTTTTCAATTCTTACACCAACGACCTTAGCTCTCCGATGCTAAGTTCCTCCCTCTATGCAACCATGGGTTGTGACCATGTGTCAACTCCCTTCTCGAACCCGTAATTTAGAACTTCACAAATTACTTTCTCCATTTCCCAATTTCTGAATTGACGAATGCTTCGAGACCAGATCTACGGTCCTCCATCCTTTCGCGATCAATGACTGTGATCACTTCGTGAGTTCGGACTTCATGAGTCCTATATTCTCTCGGCTCTTCTTCTTCCAGTCATGAATCAGTGAAATGTCGATTCCACTCCATATGTCCCCTTCCATATCCAATGGTCTGGTTTGAAATTTCCCTTCGCAACTTTGCGAAGATCCCATTTTTTCTATTGGCAAACCTTCTGAAGCTCCTTCTTCCAAACTTCTTGATCTTCTACCCCCTGTCTTCTCCTAGACAATGGATGAATTTTCCATCTTCAGGACTTTGATAAGTCCTAAAATCCCTTGCACACTTAGCGTAAGTTTTCCCTTCGAGACTTAGGTTGTTCTCGAAAACCTTCTGCACTCCTTACATAAATCTATGCAACTCTCCTGCGACTTTTCTCGGCTTGAAAACCTTCAAGGTTCCAAGTTCCTCTGTGAGCTTCTTGTGCCTTCCTGGCAACTTCTCACCCTTCCTCCTAACCTTGTAAGGGGAATTTGCAACACCTTAGGTGCACTCCCTGCTCTTGTCTCAGTTCTTCGTCGGCTTCTTCCTCGTCCATGGGGAAAGGTTTAAGGCATCTCCTTTCCTTTCTCGACACACTTCTTGCGAAACCTTCCTTCACCAGAATGTTCAACAATTCTGGGTTTCTTATACACCTTTGATCGTGTAGCTCCTGGGTATGCTCACACAATCTCAATGCCCTCCTGGAAAAGTATTTCAGAGTGTCCAGTAACTCTGAGTTGTGCCTCTCTCCACAAAGTATTTATTTTCAAGGGACTTAACCGCCTTGAAATTTCTCCCTGAGCTTGTAAATTAATCTGGTGTGCCTTCCTGGCAACTTCTCTTCTCACTCCACTGAGTTCAGACATGCACTCCTTGTGTCGGCTTACAGAGTTTCCCAACTTTATCACACACTCCTTTCATTTAGCCTAGAGAACCAGACTTAACACATTTGTGGATAGGAAACTGTATCTCTATCCCTACAGACGATTCCTAACATCCATATACAATTCACAAGCATGCAAATGACATTCATAACACAACATCCATTGAATAGAAAGATAAACCAGGAAAAAATGTCATTGTCTATTAATGGTGGAATTCCAATTTACAATGGTGGAGTCCGAGCTAAAATCGAGTCTCAACTCTCTAGTTTTCCCATCTGACCTATCTAAAACTATCCAATTGTTCGTTATCTAACCTTCAACAACCTTTCATCTAACCTCTAGTTTTCTTTCAATACAAATATTTATACAACAGGGGCTCTATGAGCTTCCCTCGTAAGCTAACTAATGGTGTCAAATAACCACCCCTAATGCTTATCAAAAGGCCAAATTACAATGATGGAAATTATGCTCCAAATCGGGGAAAAATCCATTTTGTCGTGTGCCTATTAATGTCGACCTTATCCCAGCTTGTGCGAAAGCACGATTTGGCTCTTCCAGCTTGTCTCCAATTAATGCCTGGATGTAAGGTAGCTAGAGAGGTAGAGGGGGAGGGGGGGGCATAGGGCCCATAGTGATAATATTGGAGGCCATTCAATTTAAGGTGGACTTCTTAGATATAATAAATGGGTAGTTAGATATAATAAATGTAAGAGGACTTCTTAGAAGGTTCTACTTCTGGAAGATTCCTCCTCTAGAATGTTCTTAGGTGTTAGTAGCACTATATAAAGGGGTTCAAGAAATGTAATGGGACATGAAGAGAATTATTGTAGTGTGAGCTATAGCTCAATAGGAGGATTCCCCCTCGAAGAGGCAAGTGACCAAGAGAGGATCCCTTCCATAATATGATCCATTGTATGGTGTTTCCCTACCTCAAGGGTTTTCTTATAATAAAGTGTGGCTTATTCTATCTTTATTGTGGATATATTGTGTACTCATTATATTTTGTGATTATATTTTCATATCTATTTGGGTTCTTAACAAGTGGTATCAGATCACTTTCCTTGGCAGACATTGTGGGCAAATATTTTTTATTTTTGCAGATTTGTTTTCGGAAAAGAAAAAAGAGGGCCGAGACATTCCAGAAAATTTCAGTATATTTCTATGAAACTTTTGTATAAACAGGTTGTATATATGATTTCCTCTCAGAAACGCACCCAATTTTAAAAAAAAAATCATCTGAAACAAAGTCTGGGAAGTCAAGATATTGAAGTTTTAAAATCTGCAATTTTTCAGGGTTTTTTCTACGGACGACGGCGCAATTTTTTTTTATTTTTGTAGAATCTGGATACGTAATTTGCCCAAAAAAATTATAATATATGAGTTCCTCTCACAATTTGACCCAATTTCAAAAAACAAATTAGCTAAAACAGAGTCCAGGAAGTGAAGTTATGAGCATTTTAAATACAACAGTTTTTTAGGGTTTTTCGGGAAAATGTCACGATTTTCTACAGTAATTTATTGTTCTATTTTTTTGGATTTTTTTCATGATGGTGGCGGGACTGAAGAGTTCATAAATTTTCATAGGGTGATCAGATGGCTATTTCTTTTCAAACCCTCAAAGAAATTCTACAGATTACTGAAGCATTCAATGCCCAATTTTTTGACACATTGAATAACAGATTGGATGGCTTTGTAGATGGCCTCAATGATAGTTTTCGTAGTATTCAAGATTCATTGGATAACATGTAGGAGAAATTTATTATGGAGGACCTCAGGGATGAATATAATCAAGAAATATATGCTTGGTATGATTTTGAGGCCGATTGCGATGATTGGTTTATGGATAGTTGTCATTTCTTGGATGACAACCACTTGCATATTTTATTTGATGACTCTACTCCCCCTTCTGTAGAGAACATCAATGTCCAACATCAGGATCTAGTTACCAGCGTCCAGCCTGCATATTCTACATTGGTATTGTTCCTTCCAGATTCATCTTTGATCATCTCCCACTATGTGGATGGATATTCTTATTTGGATCCATATGATAGGTGTCAGTATTGGGAGTATCATCTTCAGTTGGTTATTGGGTGCCGATATATTCCATGTGGGGTTCACATGAGCAATTGGACATGGGACCCTGGTTTACAAGGGCGGTTGGACTAATTCAGCATGGTGACTTCCATTTCTCAATGGGACCCTGGTTCTCTAGCCTACTTCAACACTATGGTCCACACTTATCCATGGGACCCTAGTATATGGTTGTACATCAAGCGTTGAGGACAACACTTTCATAAGAGGGATGGAATGTAAGGTAGCTAGAGAGGTAGTGGGGGGGGGGCGGGGGCAGAGGGCCCATAGTGATAATAGTGGATGCCATTCAATGTAAGGTGTACTAGGTCCACTATGTTATTAAATAATGCCCACTATGGTAGTTAGATATAATAAATGGGTAGTTAGATATAATAAATGTAAGAGGACTTCTTAGAAGGTTCTACTTTTAGAATATTCCTCCTCTAGAATGTTCTTAGGTGATGGTAGAACTATATAAAGGAGTTCAAGCAATGTAATGGGACGTGAAGAGAATTATTGTATTGTGAGCTATAGCTCAATAGGAGGATGCCCCCTCGAAGAGGCAAGTGAACAAGAGAATATCCCTTCCATAATAGGATCCATTGTATGGTGTTTCCCTACCTCAAGAGTTTTCTTATAATAAAGTGTGGTTTCTTCTATCTTTATTTGTGGATCTATTGTGTATTCAATATATTTGGTGATTATATTTGCAGATCTATTCGGGTTCTTAACACTGGATCACACCTTAGATTCTCGAGGAAAAAATAAGAGGGTGACGCGTCCCCCTTCTTGAATGTGCACCGTGTGTGTTGATTAGCTGGTGTGTGCTGAGATGGAGCGATGCTCCTGCATCAAGTTTGTATGCTTTTTTATATTCAGAATACCCAACAAATATACATTTATGTACTTTGTTATGTAACTTCTTTCTTAGCTCATCTGGAACATGTGTGTATGCGACACAACCAAAAAAATTTAAGTTCGCAACATTATGCTTCATACATGTCTAGGATTATTGAGGAACTTTGTTTTCCACACTCTTTGTTGCACATTTTTTCATTATGTATGCTACAATTGCTACTGCCTCATCCCAATACTCATTTGACAATTTTTTATCTTCCAACATACTTCCTTCCATTTCCATGATGGTTTGATTCTTCCTCTCTTCAACACCATTCTTTTGTGGTGTATACTGCACAATGAATTGCTTGTAAATTCCATGAACTTTACAAAAGTTCTAAAATTATCTTGAAACATAGTCTCCTCCTTTGTCAGTTCTTATAACCTTGATGTAATAACCACTTTGTTTCTCCACAAGTGATTTGAACTACTGAAAACAACCTAATGCATCAGATTTATGTTTTAGGAAATAAATTCATGTCTTTCTTGAGAAATCATCAATAAATGTAAGAAAATAGGTATTGCCTCCTATAGATGGTGTTTGCATTGGTCCACAGATATCTGAATGTACAATTTCTAGTGGAGATTTTTCTCTATATGACCTTCCTACTGGAAAAGACTCTCTATGCTACTTTCCAAGGATGTATCCTTCACATATTCTTTCTGGTTTTTCATTCAATGGAAAACCTTTCACCATATCCTTTTTATGTAGCAACTTCAGACCTCCAATCTTTAGATGTCCAAATCTGAAATTCCATAGCCATTAATCATCCCACACCTTAGATTGGAATGTTGCTTTTAGTTCAGCGTCATTGTCTTCTTCTTTCTTGAAACTACGCGAACTACTTTTTTATTCCTTGCAATACTGCACACTTACTTCTTCACTTTATTCTTTAAATTTAGTGACATACTGTGCATATTTTGTTTCATAGATAGCTTGTGTTGTTTTTCTCTTCATGGCTAGCTTCAATGTTAATGAAAGCATTATGTTGCTTGTCATATGAATTCTTGCAATAAGCTAATTGTTTGGATATCTGTCCAAAATCACACAGTTATTATATTCCATGTAGATTATGTACCCTTTTTGTAATAGTTTTCATGTGCTCATCAAATTATGTTTTAGACTAGAAACAGAATATACATTGGGCATAAAAAAATTCTCTCCCTATTTAGTTAAAATGTTAATACTTCCTTTACCTAATACAGTGACTTGGATATATGTTCCGAGTGTAACTTTAGTTTGGATTGACCTATCCAAACTATAAAACAATTCTAATTTTCCTATCATGTGATTACTGGAGCCTCAATCTAGATACCATGTGTCACATGGACTTTCTTGACCAACTTTGCATTCAACTGGAGAGATTATAGGCATTGCTTCAGTGCATGCCATAAACATAGGGATGGAGGGACTATTTTCATTGTTTGATTGATATTGTCCTTTCTTGTTCTGATTATATTTTCTCTTCCTGCATTCATATGCATAATGTCCATACTTTTATAGTAATGGTACTGAATCTTTGATTTATCATATCTATGACCACTTGATTGATTGTTATTTTGATTTTGAATTCTTCCACTAGTATTTACAGGACTATTACTACGTCCACCTCTAGCATAAATCCTTCCTCTGCCTCTAGAGTTAGCTCTCCCCCTTCCTCTTCCATGACTTATAGATGATTGTGCAGAAAATGCATTTTCTAATGACAAGTTTGACCTATTTAATTTTTATTCATGATTAATGAGGGAGGCTTGCAACTCATCTATACTAAACTGACTTAGACCTTTGTTCTCTTCTAAAGTCACAATAAGAGTATCAAATTTAGGAGTAATAATCTTAAGTACTTTCTCAACCAACTTCATATCCTCTATGGTTTCTCCATGTGACTTAATCTAATTATCATGCCAATAACACAGGTGTAAAATGAATCCACTGAATCTCAGTCTTTCATTGATAGAGTTTCAAAATATCTTCTAATAATTTGTAGCTTTTAAGTCTTGAATTTGTCCATACCTTGATAAGAAGTTTGTAATATGTCCCATGTTTCCTTGGCTTGCTTTGTTGATGTAACTCTTGGGAGTATGATTTCATGCATGGCTTGATGTATGTAAAATATTTCTTTTCCATCCTTTTTCCTTTGATATTTCAAAGCATCCTTCTAATCTTGTGTGAGAGCATTGTATGCTTCCTGATATATTGGTTCCACATAGCCATTATCAACTATCCCCAATACATCTTGACCCTGAAATAACACCTTCATGGTCAAGGACCATAACTCATACTTTTTTCCTATGAAAATGGGAGGTTTCATATTTGAAGTAGAAGCCATGATTTCACCTTACAACAAAGTTGTTTCTCTTGAAACTTACTCTAATAAAAATTGCTCTAATAAAATATACTTTGATACCATATCTTGGATATACAACGCGCAAACAAATTATGCGCAATGTAGTTGCAAAAGACCACCCAGTTAAATTCTTCATCATTGACCTCTCAGGACTTACCACACAGTTCACAGACTGCTCAATAAACTGTGCTCTGTGATGATAACACTTAATAAAACAATTTCTTGACATCGTGCTACTCTCAACACCTAAACTCACATGTAATGCAGATTCAACAACTTGTAAACTTACTTAATCTTGTGTAGAAACATATAGAATGTATTTTCAGAATGTTTGAGCACAAAAGAGACTCATAAATACATCAACACACATATACTTAATATATTACCAACTTGGGCATTGCGTGCATTTATAGAATACAAAATATGTTGAGCTTCGGCTCCAACAACTTCTACAGACTTTCATAAAACACAGAGCTTGTTCTCTCATAATTCTTCGACTATCTTACAGTTGTTTCTTCTTCTATATATCAACTCTCTCTCTGTATTATCGACTACCTATAGACTTAGAAATATATAGATGAATATAGATACTTCCTGTAGAAGAAAACCGACACAAACAATTAATACAAAAATAAATTCGACTGACTCTATCTAATTTACATAGCTCGAGAAAGATAAAATATCAGCTCATTTAATAATGCTCCTGCTAACTCTCCTCCTTATTGTGTCTAACTGAGTAACATCTCTACTTTCTGTGACAGACAAAGTCAGCGTAAGCGTAAATCTCACGACTTGTAATTAATATTTCCCACAACCATTGGGTTCAGATTTCTTGTTTTCTCTAGTTTCTCTTTACAAAATCAAATAACGACTCTATTAACCCTCAGACAGTACCTTCTTAGGGAAAATCTTGTGAGTATCCTAGAATCATAGAAAAACGATTGGTCATGCACTAAAATACTTCAGAAATAATAATTGATACACTTGGAACGCATTATCTCTACATACGAGCAAAAACACCTACCATGATATAACATACATATTTATAGAGGATTGTTGCATTGCATTACGTCAGAACAATCATTTATGAGCATTTGATTAATTATTTGAATGCATTACTAATTTTATGGCTGGTGACATTAAATCAGTTATCAACTTCCCTAATAGTCATGTACTCGAGATGGTTTATAAGTCTTCATGAATTTAAAATATCCATTTGAATGGAATTTTTTGATGATCAACAATAGAATTTTCATCATGTAGCAAAACATAATACTCGGGACATATTAATATCCTACATACCAGATGTATATTGCACTACACGAGCATAATTATTTAGTGGACACAATCACAAATAACTTAAACCCAAACCCAATGCAAGTTGGTTATAAGAAAAACTCATTGTAATGTAAGCCTGGTAAAGAAAGGCTTGTATTGTAATTTAAGCCCCATTTAAAAGTCATGAGATTTTTTATGACTATAAAATTCTAGAGGTTTCGGACCTATGAATTAAAACATAGTCATATTAGAATAGTAGAAGCATGTGCATGGACATTATAATATTACATCACATCTGCAATTAATGATATATAGTATAAGTATATAATATGATATACATATGTTATCTATATAATGTCATATAGATATTTTTATATTATACAACATGTTCTATTCTTTTAATTTAATTATGTTGCAGGCCTTCCTTACCCAGCATCACAAATCTATTTCATGCTCGTCTCCTCTAAGTTTGCCTTCTAAAATTTAATGTAATCTTCTAATTAGATGACAGATCTCCCAAATTGGCACATCATAATAATTCTCAATCATGATTTAGGGGTTGAATATTTCCTCAAGAGTAAAAGACAGTAATTATGTCTCTTTGACTTAAGATTACCATCTCTAAGAAATTCAGGTTGAGAAGTTAATTTTCAAGTGTTTTTGATGACTGATCTAGCACATAACGAATCAATTTCCAAACATGATTCAGAGGATTTTTCAATCGCACTTCACAAAACTGCAAGATGGTCTACGTAGGAGTGTGAGTCTTAGAAAAATAAGAAAAAAAAACTTGAAATGTTTATTATCATGCAGTCAATGCTACATGTGTTAAGTTCAATGCAATGGCATCATCATGGCATCTAAGTTCATGCAATGTGCGCTCATGGAGGTAATACCACAAAATACCTATAGACCAACATGTTAAACTATAAACTACATACATGGAACTTGATGTGTAGGGCTTATGCAAGCATCCTCGATTTGAATCTAGCTCTGCCTCCAATGAGTTGGAGCAGTGGGATGGAGATAGAGCCTTCTTATTTCTCCCAGTGAAATTGTGACCAAAACTCCACCTTTTGGTTGAGAGAGCTTGCACAATCCAATGGTGGAAGAAGGTGCCTCCTCTTAACCTTTTCTTCCCCTTAAATTCTATATGCATTGAGCCTCTAACTCTGCTACCTCTCTAAATGCAGCAGTACCCTCCCCAAGTACTGGTTCACCCCAGGTTTCCTTCAGGATTCCTATTACATTCCATAGGGGTAGTTCACTTCGTTTGGGTATGTTAATAATTGGTATGGTGGGCATGGACTTAGGATGGTAAAAACATTTTGTGCAATCCAATGCTTATAGCATTTAATAATTGTGCTCTCCAATGATATGGTGTCCATTGTCATGATTGTGCATACATGTAGCCAACTAGTAATGCATTAGTTTACTAGATTAAATAGATAATTCAAATACAAATAGTTTTATGGAGTTAGATTTAACAATCATATGCTTCACGTATTAAGGGTAGACAATGGATACACCAATTAAAATATATGTTGCATGGCAAGTGTGATTATTGTCCCAATTGTCCAATACCTCAAATACACATAGTTGTGGGTGTTAGAGTTAACAAGCATCCTTTTCACCTATTAAGGGTATTCAAAGGATACAACAATTAAAATACATGTTGCATGACAAGTATATCATATCCATCCCAACTGTCCAATACGTCATGATATTTGGATGTCATTTTTAATTGTGCATAAAAGATGAGTTTTGGTTGTATTGCATGTATTAACAATGGACCTAACAAGTTACTCTTGGAAGAAACCAAACACTAATCAAATTTTGAGGCTACTCCTAAACTCAAGTGCAACAGTCACTTTGGTGAATAAAGAGTACAACAAGGTGGCGAAAGAAACAATTTTAGGGTATGTTCAACCATAAATATTTACAATGTTTTCCTAAAGATCATAAGGAGTGTAATATCCTCCGTGACTGTTTTTTTGAATTTCACTTTGTTTGTTGCGTAGTCACTTCATCAAATAGTTGGATATTATAGAGATTTTGTGTGTGTATTGCTAATATATGGTTTTCACAAACAATTTTCCATTTTGAAGAATATTTAATCACATAAAATAGGATAGAAATACCACAAAATTATACAAGATATAGGCCAAGATTTATTACATTAACACCATTTTGCAACAGTAATAAATTTGGTCAGTAACAACAATAAAAATCAACCATAAGTAAACAAGATTTGGACTGTGTACTAAAAATAGTGGTTGTAAATACCTCTAAAAATTACACCGCGGGATTGGGGAATGTAATTACATATGTAATAACAAGATAAAATAACAACAATGGATGGATGTTATGAAGACACCTCTACTCCATCAATACACCCTCAATATTAGCCTCAAACCCTATCCACAAAATCGCTGCCCACTGAGGAAACTTGGACACAATAGCAACTAACTCAATCCTCTAGTAGAGAACTCACCCCATAGTATGATAACTCAACCAACAAGAGAGGTAACACTTCCAGTCTTAAGAGATGCACCCAAAATGTGAAGACTCAATCAATAATAAATAACTCAGCCTCCATTGTACTCAAGACAACATTCACTAATAGAATACTACCCTCAACAGGTAACTCAACCTCCTCACACACTAAAAGCATCCAACACAAGAGAAAACTATGTTTGAAGAAGAAATGCGACCTAGAAGTGTGATATTTAGGCCTATATCTGAGATAGTTCATCCAACAGGGGAAAATAGGCCCTCTTTTGAATATATTTGACCTCCCTTAATTCTAGTTTTGTCTATATAGTGAACTCATCCTTCTCAAACAACAACGACCTCCACAAATGAATATATGAGTTGCCAAGAGCCAAACGAAACCACAAACAAATAAACTCTGCAACTAAAAGGGGAATCTCAACTACAATAAAGAACTCCATCCTATAATGCAGCACAATTAGAAAATATGGATGATATCCTCCCAATGAAAATCTAGGGTGGATAGTTGCACCACTAAAACCAATCTCCAAAATATCTAGGTTTTTTCGTCCCAAGATCCAAATCCACAAGAGCTCTCTCAAATTGATTTTTGGAAAATAACAAGTGCATAGCAAAGAGGGAACCCTCATTCCTCCTATATCTCCTTGTTCACCCTTTTGCTGACCCTTTTTACCCTTTTAAACTTGAGTGACTTTTTAATTTAACTTTATTCAAATCACTTTATTAATTAGTTAACCCCTTTCACTCCAAAAAGTGATTTATTGTACTTTAAAGCATTTTTTGGGGGTACTGAAAGTCATTTTTTATCTTCTCCATCATTTAGAGTTATTCATCCCAGTTCCAAAATACTATTACACCAAGGTACCCCTCTTAGATAAATTACTAAAATGACAACCTTAGTGCAATTCATTAAATAATGTTCATTAATACTCCCAAATTTACAGGAAAGTCGAAAAGCTCTGGAGTCGAAACTAACTACATATGAGTGATCCCAATGATGAAAGATGATGATAATACCCTTGAAAGAGCCATATAAATCCTCCAAACTTCCTGAGCTCACTGTTAACCTCGAATTACCCCTATGGTCAGGTTGACATAAACCCATAAGGTCATCTACAACTGCATAGTAAGGGAATCCAAAAATGGGGACATTACAAGGAGAAACATCTATAAAACATTATGGTTATTAGCTAAGGAGAGTTAACCTTGGTTATCATTGCATTTAAAAAAAAAAAACTCTAAAAATTGTTGTCTAATTAATTTTATACACATAAAAGAAAACTACACATACCAGAACTCCACCAAATAAAATGCATCTGAGGTTGACTTCAAATTAAATGAAAATGTGATTAGAAATGAAGGTATTAAATTTTAATATAATGAAATTTCAATATAAAGATATATTAGTAGAATATCAAAAGAGTAGCATTTATAGTTATTATACAATATTTATTTCTTTTCATTTTAATGAATTTTATAAGACATTTTTTAATGTATAATAAATTGTGTAATAGTTTACATTTTTATATAAAAGAGCTATACAAGGTTAGACCAACCCAGTATCTATCCAATTCCTAGGATATATTACCTTTATGCTTGAGGCATATCAATACAAAATGCAATGGTTAGGAACCATTCAATGCTCAAAAACCTACCCAACCTACGTAGTCGAGCAAAGCACACCTCCCAATCTCGACCTCCTAATGCACATTGATCAATAAAAAAAAAGAAATTCACATGAAATGTCGAATACCTCAAACACACATCATTGTGGGGATTTATATTTAACAATCATTCATATTAAGGGAGGCCAAAGGATACACCAATTAAAATACATGTTGCATGACGAGTATGTTGTTTATGTCCCAACTATCCAATAGCTCATGAAAATTGGACTATCATTGTGAATTGTGCATAGAAGATGTGTTTTGGTCATAATGCATTTATTACATTTGGAAGTGATGGTCCTAATGAGTTACTCCTAGCCGAAACTAAATGTCGATCAGGTGCTAAGGATACTCCCAAAATCAAGTGCAATGGACTCTGGTGAATAAAGAGTACAACAAGGAAGCTAGAGAAACAATTTCAGGGTATGATCAACTAAAGAGGGTCTATGTCTGAAGTAGCTACACTAACATAGGTTTTGCAAAAAATATTTTATGGTAAGTGCGAGAAAGGTGTGTTGGAACAAATTTTTGGCATATGGTGGAGTTGATTCTATAGCGATTGGGGAAAAGTCCAGTATCTGGGCTGTCATCTGTGACAATACTCCAACCCATTTCGACAATTTTGAAAGGAAGTGATACAAAGAATAGGGAACTATGGATCTGCTCCTTAAAGTAGGGTAAGTGTAGGCACCTTCAAGCACTCTAGGTTAGAAACATTCGTGAGGAAAATATGGTCAGACTATTGAACCTGAAAGCAGGGAGGAGGATAGAGAATATATGTTCCCAACAAACATTTGAAAGGAAAGGATACATATTATAGGTGATGTGAAAGGGGGAGTAATTGATTGATCCAATCATTATTACTCACTTGTTTCTTTCTCTTGAGGCTATCCAAATTCCCACTTGTTTCTTTATCTTGAGTCTATCCAAATGTTTATAAATTTAATTCATAATGATATGTATCTAAGAAAATCCCCTAGATTGTTACTCCCTGCCATGATATACACATGTCTCTACTCCTTCTTAGCCAACAAAATCTCATATATAAAGAATAGCATACTCTTCATAACAATCATATGTACGTGGAACTGGGTCTTGATCTTCTTCTTCACCTTGATAAAAAAGGTATGGATATGGAAAATCTAAATTTCTTAACTTTATACTTATTTAATCTCCTATTCCTAGTTTCCTTGACTTTGTAGCTATTTAATTTCTCTTAAAAGTAAAACTAAGACATAAAATAATGAAGGTCACTTTTTAAAAATTCATGTGTTATTCGTTGTGATAGGATGATAGGAATTCATGTATTATATGTTTGTTTGAATAACATCTGTGATAGGAATTGTATTCAACTATTTCATATATAGGCCGAAACTAGGTCCATTTCAATGATTTCCGGTGAATGTAACACTCTGCCCAAAATTTGGGAACAACTCAAAATAAGGACCAAGCACCTAGAATTGAGAAGTGACAATAAGTGCATAAATACTACCAGAATAACTTGAGAGGGAACAACTGGCCTCTACAGAAATCCAACAAAAAACTATCTAAGTTCACTCAACAATGGCGACCGAGTTTGTGTTTGAAAAATGAAAGATCAATTTAGATTGAATATTTAAAATTGAAACATGAAAAATTAATTTAATGGTTGATTTGATAGTTTTTAAGATATTGTTTCTATGGTTAATTGGTCTAATTAAATAGTTTATAATATCAACCAAGGAATTCCATTTCCCCTACGATTGGTGTAGTTGTACTGCAAAAAAGTAGGAGTAAATTTCAAAGGGTTTATTATTTAGGAGAAGCTTTTTTGTGAGAATTATATTCCCTGACGAAACATTTCATAAAAAGATTATTGCTAAGAAAATATAATTTGATTCCAAATATTATTGTATCCACCTAAATTGTCTCTCAATATTAAGGGCACTCTTTAAGTCCCTTGAATATTCCCCTCAACGTTAGAGCCTTTCTTAAAAGGAAACAACTTCAACAACTATGGGTACAATTTCTCATATGTTTTCGAGTGTTTTTGGTTTAGATTTATGTCCTTTGTTCCTTTTGGAGTAGGTAGGTGTTTGAGGACAAGAATCATGGAAATGCCTTTTTTTTTGACAAAGTCACATTAAAAAGTAGTATTCTTATAATCTAGAACTTAAACTCATCTTAAATTGTCCCACTATAAGAGCATCTTGTTTGGGAGACCCTAGGTAATGTTAATCTCAACACATATCCTAGAATATGTGTATAAACCCAATTAAACCCGCTCTAGATCTATGTTTATGTTATTTCCCAAAGTATTGCCAATATCTTTAAAATTTGATAGATGCAAAAATGAAGGGGAAAATTTGGGTGTTGAACCTAAATGGGTATTTTTAATATAGACATAGTGGTAGGATTGAAAAAGGGAAACAATGGAATAACAAAAAGGCCCACTCTGCCCCAAAACCAAGGACCATGTTCTAATATTTTTTTATAATCAACTGGAATGGAAAACTTAACAATAAAGAAACCCTTAGAGAAAATATAAACCTCACAATATTTTGTCTAGGTCAAATAATCCATTGGTACAAATCTGAAGTAGAAGGCAAGAAACCATTGAATATGCATGTTAATGAAGAGGATTTGTAAAATAAAATTAACTCTTTGACATCTAGCAAAGATACCTTCATCTTTGGCACCGCTTCAAAGTTCTCCACAATATACACATTGGAAAAAGGATATTTTAGAGAAACATAATTAGAATTTTTGTTTCTGACTCCATCCTTGAAGGAAAGAATGTTTGAAGTTAAAGATAGTCCATGGCCCACATTGATCCAGATTATTTTTGGCATGAAATGAGAGCGGAAATATAATAAAGAAATGACTAGAGATATCACAGATATTCAATAATATAACATAAATGTATATGATATGCAACCATAAACATAGATATACAATAATACATGATTTCTATTAATGAAAGAAATGTACAGAGACTATAAAAATACAGAGTGAAAGACTTGCTAGAATGGTGGTAGCTTATCTCTGAGAAGAGATGTGACGGCTACTAGAATTCTCAAGAAGATGATTACAATGAAACTATGAAGGAATTTTTACAATAAACATGAATGCACAAAACCCTAGACATCCAAAAACCTAGCCCTAGGAGATGAAACTCCAAAAGTCATGTGGGCCCCGTTTGGGTAAGTTAGTACATCAACTTCCCAGGGTCATAACTTTTGCATACGATCTTCGTTTTAGGTGTATGATAACCCATTGGAAAGGTATCATCGAGGAGATTCATTGTGGGGGATAAATCATGCATTTTTATATCATTAAGGAGCTCGATCCAGAAAAACCTTCATTTAGGCCCTCAAAATGGTCCTGAAAGTTAAAAACTGCTAAAAATAGTAAATTGCCAAAATTGGCAGAAAACTGTTTTGAGCCAGTTGGAAAAGGTGGGTGGCCACTGATATCCACCTGGATCAATCCTCTCTCCTTAGGAAGAAATGGTAACCATTTCATTGAGTGCCCTGGGGAGAGGAAAAAGCGTTTGTTGAATCTGAATCTTTGTGAGCTGCTTACCTTGATGGAGACGTCACGTTGCTCAGTTTTTGGAAGTTTGTCATGAACCTGTTGAGGCTGAGGCTGTTCAAAAATTTGAGCTATATGAGAGGATGGTGTGTAGAAGGAATCTTTTCATTTTGTTGCAACCTTATCTACCTACTTCTGTTGGATAGAAGGTGCTTGGGGCGGGGCTATAGTGGTTGCAATGCCCTTTTGTTCCCCTTTTGAACCGATTTTGAAGAAGCTGAATTTTGCAATATGAGATACTACCTTGTGGCACTGTTTAGGTGGAACAATAGTCAGAACTACCTCTAGTATTCTATAGATATGACCCCCCAAAGTAACAATGAAACTACGGGGTTGAGACTCATAAATAGCATGGCACTTCCACATATATGATTGGCCCAAGAGAACATCACATACATCTAGTGGAGAAAGATCACATAATACCTCATCCTTGAAGGGCTGGATGTTGTATGATAATCGACACTGCTGGCTAACATGAAGATCTCGTCCTTGGTGAAGCCACCCGATGTTGTATGGCTATGGGTGTGGTGTTTTCGACAATCCCAATTGTTTCACGACCTTTGCTAAGATGAGGTTCTTCTGGCTTCCGCTATCAACAATAAAATGAAGTGGGGTCCCCTTCACCCACATCTGTGAATGAAAAAGGTGCTCCCCCTCTTCAGGACCTGTTGGTTCTTCTGGTTGAATTGTTGTGGTCACGACAATAGTAGTGGGGTCTGCATCAATGATCTATCTTTTACCAGTATTTTCATAATCAAATTATGAATCAAGGTTCGGCTCCTTGTCTTTGATCTCGACCACCAATGAATTTTTTGAGCGACATTCCTCAGTGTTGTGCCAGGGGATTTTGTGGAAATCACACCATTTTCTGGTGTCCTTCTTTGTCTTCCCGTAACCCTTCTTTTCTTGTGGCTTGGAATGGTTTTCAGGAGACTATTTGTTAGGGCCGTCTTTTTCATACTTTGGTTGTTGCGGATTTGTAGACACGAACTCTCATTTTTTCCGGTGCTTACATTTCTGCTCGATTTTAACAGCATATCAATAAGTAGCACTGAGTGATGAGATGTCTAGAAAATCCATTTGGGTTTGGATGTATCTATGTAGAACCCCACGGTATTTCAGAACCAAATGTCATTCGGAGTCTTTGATACCCACCTTGGTGCACAAGGTATGGAAGGTATTGGTGAATTCCATAACTGCTTGGCCTCTCTCTTTCCATAGTGTGGTCCATCTCATGTACTAGTCCTCATAGTTGCCAACAGGGTAATACTGTTCCTTTACCGCATCCACAAAAAAATCCCAAGTGAGCTCGGCCCCATATATTCCATACTCCTTTGTGGAACTTTGCTCCCAATAATTTTCCCACCAATGTTTGACATGGGGGATAGATTTAAGGAGTGCGAAGGTGAGCTTTTCTCTGTAAGAAAATTTGTGAATAGAGAAATAACCTTCTAGCAGGTTTAACCATTTGTCTAGGGCTTTTGCATCTATCTTTCCTTCAAATACAGGAATATCAAAATTAACTTGTACCTTGAAAGGTGAGGTGCCTCCAAAGTGGTCGTTTGAGGAAGATGTGCTTGTTGCTATCGACGGGAATTGAAGGATGTGAGAAAAAATCTCCATCATTTCGTCCCTCTGTCGTGTGAGAGCTTGCTCAAGCAACAGACTGATAGGATCGTCTGCTCCATCGTTTTTATTTTCTTCCACCATTGAGGGTTTCTTGGGTGTGCAAGAGTGATTGTCCTCAAGAGAGACAATCTTGAGACCCAACTTGCTATACTCGGACCTCATCGGGGACATGCACTGAAAAACGATCACGAGCATCCTGCTCTGATACCACTGATCCATATTATTTTCGGCATGAAATGAGAGCGTAAATATAATAAATAAATTCACAGAGATATCGCAAATATTCAATAATATAACAGAAATATATCAAATATGAAACCATAAACACATATATATAGTAATACATGATTTCTATTAATGAAAGAATTGTATAGAGACTGTAAAAATACAGAGTGAAAGACTCGCTAGAATGGTGGCAGCTTATCTTTGAGAAGAGATGTGACGACTACTCGCATTTGTAAGAAGATTATTACAATGAAGCTCTGAAGGCCTTTTTACAATAAATAGGAATTCCAAAAACCATAGACATCCAAAAACCTAACCCTAGGAGATGAAGTGCCAAAAGTCATGTGGGCCCTGTTTGGGTAAGTTAGTACATCAACTTCCCGGGGTCATAACTTTTGCATACGATATCCATTTTAGGTGTATGATAGCCTGTTGGAAAGGTATTTTCAAGGCGATTCATTTTTGGGGCTCAATCATGCCTTTGGATATCATTTAGGAGCTCAATCCCGAAAAAACTTCATTTAGGCCCTCAAAATGGCCACAGAAGTTAAAAACTACTAAAAATAGTAAATTGTCAAAATTGCCAGAAAACTATTTTGAGCCAATTCGAAAAGGTAGGTGGCCACCGATATCCACCTGGATCACACATATCCTTCATGTAACTGGAGTACCAAAGTGATGGTTGAGTCTTTTCATATGCTATAGTTGGAAAAAATAGATTGATCTTTCATGTTTTCACCCTAAAAAAGAAGGCATTGTTGATCCACATGAATTCCCTGTAAAAACTCCAATTCTTACTTTATATCGTCCATAAAATAAACAAAATTCAACCACAAGAGTGTGGTATTTCCAGTAAGAGACTTAAGCATAATCTAAAAACTATCCTATATAATAGGAGTTTCATAAACACTTGTCAAAAAGGCTTATCTGCAAACACTTGTCATGCAAGATTTTCATCAAACACTTGGCATATAAAAAATTGTCAAACACTTGACCTAAAGCATCATTACTTTCTAACATCAAATGATCAATTTCATTGCAAGGAGGCTTGGCAACAAAAAAAAGAGATTTTTCAAGTCATTCAACAAAATATTTCCATACACGGCCTTCATAATATGGAAAATTTTTCAAACCCATAGATAAAAATGACTAGAAATACCTAAAAATCAAGCTTTCAAAGAATGTTTCCATAAACCTACAAGTTCCCTATAGTGAAATCATCTCCAATATAAGTAGGTGATTCTTTCTACTACCACTACAACATCCATATAGACTTATTCTAATGATTTTTTAATGCCATATTCCCGCCACTCATTCACACTTTGTTAGAGAAATAGGTTAGCATCATTGTTATCACTGAAATTTCGTCAGCACGTGGCGACAAGAACTCAACATTGTCAAACAGTAATGAAGTCATTCATGGCACTGAATTAAATTCATAGCATTTCAAAAAGGTCAAAAACTATACAAAGTAGTGCAAAATTGAAGAGCGCTTGACAGAAGTTAGGTGCGTGCGCATGTGTGCGGAACAGGAACATAGAATGCGCGCATACACGCACGATGCGCGGCTGTTAGTGAAAAAAGACGCGCACCTGCTAAACAACGCATTTATGAATGTGGTCGGCCTCCCAACCACTTATGGTTCAGCTCCCAAGTTGATTTGACTTCCAAATCCGGGCTGGATCCGAATGGTGGGCTGGTCAAAGACCTAATAATGCCCTAAAGAGCCTCTTTTCACACTACAAAGGAGTTACACAATAACCCAATACAATGCTATAAAAAGCCATGAAGAAACCTCATTTTCTCAAGGAATTTCATGTAACGTTATGCTGCCTAGATTGTTTTAAGGACTCAATCCTTGACAAGATCACTTTGGCACCATTTCATTGAGCAATCCACCTCTCCATTGAGTGGATGTGCAAGGAGTTCTTTCATCACCATTTTCATTTTCTTGTTGTAAGGAGAGCAAGCTTGTGAGGGTCCAAGAGCCTTCCCTTGGAGGAAGAAGGGACTCAAAGTCCCCTTTCTTCTTGGTGCTTTGATTTCATCAATAGACCAGCCTATTACATTGGTGACATGGGTGTTTTTGTTTTTGTTATCTTTATGTCCCTATGCTTATGGTTGTAGTTTGTATTAGTTTAATTCTTGCTTATAATTTTGTTTTTCTTTTTCTAACCCTTTCCTCTGCAGCTGTCATGCTCAGCAGGACCCAACTGGGCATGTAAGCACCTCTTATTTTCTCACCAAGGTGACGAAAAGGGTGCAACAGATTGGAGACTCCACTGGGAAAAGGTATCAAATTACTCCCTCATTTGGGTTTATTTTTCTCTTCTTTTAGTTTGTTTAACTTGCAGGTGCACAAACCGGCCTCTGCCGACCTGCTAACCAATCAATTCACAGGAGAATTGAGAGAAATCCATTTGGATTTTCTTTCTTGGCCATTTGTTATAGGTGCGCGGGTATTATACCCCACAGACGCGCATCGTGCGCGCATGCGCTTAATCGACAACCTTTCTCTACACGCATGCACTTTCTGACTCATCTCTGTTCACGCGCCTGCGCTCTGTGCGCCTCTGTGTACACTAGGGGCCACACATTTGAACAAAATTTCACATTGTAAGTTCTTGGGATGTGGGGAAGGCCATCTGCCTTCTCAAAAATGATGTCAAAAATGTTGTAAAGCCACATTTCACTTAGTCCCCTCATCATATAAAGGGGTTAGTCTAAAAACACACATAGGCACTTAGGAGGATAAAAATCAATTTCCATTCTTTTATTTTTACCACATGGATGGCTTGTTTTGACTTACAAACATAAGTGGACAATCATATTTAATCACATCTAACTCACATTTGGGACTAGAAATTGAAGTAACAATCGTGAGTATGCTCTTCTCTCACGCCTCCAAATGATCTTGAGAATCAGAAAAAGATTGTGAAAACAATCTCATCTCCGTTAACAAAGTTTAAAACCTTTAGGAGAGGACAACGGCCCTTCTTGGGACCCCTCTTAGTTTTATTTTTTCCAACATATCTTAATATTTGTAACGGGCCCATACATTCCCACATGCTACAAAAATAGGATAATGTTCGAAATTGTTGCTTTCTTAGATCAAAACACTAGGAGAGTTTAAAGGTTTGTAATGGGCCCATACATGCCCACATGCTCAATCTAGGATAGTTTCATGCTTTTTCTAGATTACCTCACAAATAGGGAGTTAAAGGATAGTAACGGACCCACATGTCCACATGCTAGCTTCCTAGGGCTTTTGAATTCCGCAAGGTTGTACCAAAGACATCTAGCTAATTAGGTAATCAAACTCTTGTAAGGAC
>ML776892.1:458577-493801 GCA_009831015.1 Picea engelmannii | reverse complement strand
ACCCCATCTTTTCTTGACAGGACTATCCACTCCCATTTTTAATCAAACGAGGTTGGTTTTCACCCCCAGCCTCACAAAACAACTACATCTAAAATCTTTCTAAAAACTCACTAAGTTTTCCTCCACAGGAGGTGCCAAAATAATTTTTTTAGTCTAGGTAGGATTTCAGGGATAGGCATCCAAATAACTCCCCATTATCTAGTTCTCACAATGTCAAAACATAGAGGTTGTCAAATAGGGAACTTCAAATCCTCCAAGTCAAGTGTTCCAATCACCATAAGGCAGGGAGATACCCGTGAAGGGTTGAAGGCCGAGGTCAGGTTGTTTTGTGCATCCCCCCTTGAGGCACCCACCTCTTGGACGGGATCCAGCCCGTGACCCATTTCTTAGGCCGAAAATATAAATGTCGCACTTTGACCGAGGTACCTAGTGACCAACTTTAGGACATCTACCCAGGTGGCAATTGTGGGTTGCAATGGCACCTTGATTGGATTTTGTGTGTCTATTGGGAAATATCTCCAGCTCTTTCGGGATATGCCCCCTTTACCCCTCATTATAACCAATTGTTTCATCCTTCACTAGTTTCTCTTCCAGTGGCTTCAGACCCCACTATTGAGTAGTATTGGAAGGTCCAGTGCTATTTGAGAGGAAGGATGTTACGTCTTCTAGGACACGATCATTTTCTTTCTTTTGATTCCCCCACGTGGACAAAACCTTCTTACCCACATATATATTCTTCTTTCACATTTTATGTATGATGCACATCTGATTACAGTTTGATTTGGATATATATATTGTGTAAACAGTCACAACAAAGACTCTTGTTTCTATATTTCTCTCACCACTTTTTGCACACATTTCACACAATTAGTTTGACATCATAGGGGAACCACAGAACCCCCGTCGTTCACGATGCTTGCTCAACCTCCCTCCTATATTAGGGGGATTATCTGGTCGTACCCACTCATCGGTACCTCCTTCACACACTCCTGTGAGTGCTACTATATTAGGATCAGCTTTGCTTGGTTCTACATTACTTGGGTCAACTTCCCAAGGTCATCCATTCACTCGCTCTCCTTTACATGGAAGAGGGGGACCCACTTCCTCTCAAGGAGGGAGAACCAACCCACCTAGCCCCCATCAAGGGTCAGGTTCACAACACACTATGGCCAGAGCTAACCCTCCCCCCCCACTACAGATGCCATATTTGGCCTCTCTCAACATAACGGATCTCACCAAACTCACCAATGATCCTATATTGCATGACGCCACATGGCCTGCAATGCCAACAAAACTTCCTTCAGACATACCAAAGTTTGAAGGAAAGGTGGGGGATGACCCCGCCAACCATGTCATGACCTTTCATCTATGGTGTTCTTCTAATAGCATTATGGATGATTCCATCAGACTGCAATTATTTCAATGCACACTCACTAGCCCATCAGCCAAATGGTATGTCGAAGAAAAATCAGGGTCCCATGCGACCTTTGAGTCATTGTCCAAAGAATTCTTGACCTTCTTCCAATTACCCATCCGCCATGACAATGGCCTAGAACTACTATCTAACTTCAAACAAACCTCATCCACACACATCACTAACCACATTCACGAGTGGCGTAGGTGACATAGTTTGTGTAAAGCAGAAACCACCAAGCAACAATGTCTTGACTGGTTTCTTAGATCACTTGTCTCTCTCCTTGGAAAGGATGTAGCTTCCACCTTCCCACAATATGAAGAGGAAGACATTAGTAAGGCCCAACAGTATGACCTCATCTACGCACAGTCAGGGTACTTATACACGGTACTTCCTAATCTTCCAAAACCTATGCCATTTGGCCAAGACAAACCTAGGATGTTGCACTCAGCAGACGGACTAATAGGTGCCACCACACACCATGGTCCACAACCCCAACCACCACCGATGTATGGAACACCTCAATACCCACCGGCATATGGGGCCACTTCTTATTAGCCCCCACCCCCTTACCAACAACCATGCCCTATTGCTATACCTCCACCCATCAGTGGACCACCACCGACACCTCCCATACATCCACCTATTCCCACAAATAGTGGTACTCCCTCAACATTAGCTTATAGTACTAGTGAAAGCACTACACCTTCCTATGTACCTTATGGATCGGTACCACCACAAAATCCATATTTCCCATTTCCTGGTCCTCCACAACCCATGGCTCCCCCACATCCACACGCAGAGGTAAATTTTGTTCAACCCTTTGCTACTCAACAATACCAAAATTTTGAACAGTTGAACACAACCAACCCAACTCACCCTTCGAACAATGCCAAGAAGAAAGGATGGAACAGGAATAACAACAACCCAGGACAAGGCGGGAATCAACCCCCACAGCACCAACCAACTGGGGGCAATCAGAACCAAGGGAACCAAAACCCCCAAGGGGGAAATAATACCAACAAACGCCAAGGGCGGAATAATGTTAAAACCATCTTCTCTTGTGCCCTTTGTGGTGAGTTCGGTCATTACACTCACCATTGCCCCCATATCACTGATTTCAAATGGTTGAAAGACTCTGGGAGCCTTCCCCCTTCTCCTGCACAACCCGCCCCTCAGCAGGCACCACAACAATACGCGCAACAAACCCCTCCCGTCGTGCTGTAAAATCCTATCCCACATCAAGGTGTGATAAACACCCAATAGGACACATAGCATCCCCCACCTCAGGTGGGCCAATACCACAACCCCAACAATCCGACAGAGCGTACAATCCTCCTCACCAGTGAGGAAGAAATCCTTCTGCAAACGCGTAATCGTCAGTATCATGCACCTGTTGAGTCTACTCCTATCTCTCCAGAGAAAAATCCTACACCGACGGGACCCTCGTTGGTGATCTCTCTCCCTTCCGTCTAACCACCACTACGCATCCCTTGCATCCCCTTGCGCAGGAATGTCCACAACCCACAGGCTAGGGCCGCTCATAACTATAGCTTGGTCAATGACTTAGCGCAATCTCCGGCTGCCATGTCAGTCTTGGAAGTCCTCCAGACTTGTCCTACGCAGTGGAAATCACTACTTTCCGCCTTAGGGGCAGTCGACTCGGCTGATACTCGACTAATCACCTTTGATCTTGATAGCAGCGAACCTCGTCTTCCCGACCTGTCGCTATTCAAATACCAGTAAAAATATGGAACATCATCATTCATCGGTGTATCATCGATGAAGGTGCATCTACATGCATCATGTCCAAAATAGTATGGAAAAAAATTGGTTCCCCGAAACTCATACCCTCCACCATCACATTATGAGCTTATGACGGATGACCATCATCTCCTAAAGGGCTCTTCCAAAATTTCCCCATGGAACTCGGGGGCAAAACTATTCTCATTAAGATCGAAGTTATCGATGCTCCGCTCGATTACAATATCTTGTTCGGACAAAGCTACATGTATGCTATGAAGCTAGTGGCATCCTCCGTCTTTCGGACAATCATGTTCCCCCACAACGAGAAGATCGTGACCATAGACCAAGTCTCACATTATGAGCCTAACCCATCTACCAATCTCGATAACATTCTTCCTCTCATCCACACCAACCAAGACGTATATCCACTCGTCGAGATGGGTCCTGGAATTTTCAAAGATCCATCCTTGTTAGGGACATACCATGGAGCACCACCACTCCTTCCTCCTGCTAAACAAGTATGCGTCATCTCCTCTAATGAAACTCACCCAGAGGATGCTAATCCTCCTCAGGAGGCTTCAGTCATTCCTGACGTCTCAATAGTCACAGCACCACTCCCACCGGAGCCTCCTGCGCACTCGTCGACCTCAATAGTCCACGAATCCACATCCCCTCAAGGGACTAATCCTGTTTGGGAGACAGTTCCCCCACCCCTCACCCAAATTCCCTTCTTTTACCCTCCACCCGGTATAGAAGCTTTTCAGGTAGCCGCAATGCTCACACTACCCAATATGGTGTTAGCAATCCCAGTGTGGTATCTACATCCACCTGAGATGGTCCCTCGACCATCCCTTCCCCTACAGGAAGGCATCCCCATGATGATTCCCATCCTAACTCCCACTACCCCCATACTCCCTAACCCCCCTACTACAGCTGGGGGCAGGAGAAAGAAGAAGGAGCCCACCGCTCTGCTTCCTCCACGCATCCCACCACCTTGCGCCCTATGTGAGAAAGAGGGCCACCAAACCAACAATTGTCCATCACTACCTGAATTATGGAATTTAATCCCCCCCAATCAAACTCCCACAACACCCATCACTATTACTAGTCCCACTACTACCACCACCCCTTCCAATAGTAAAGGGTTGAGGACCAAATATGCTTGTGCTATTTGTTCAGAATACGGCCATTATACCCATCATTTCCCAGCACTGCCATGCTTCTGGCAGACATTAGCCGTTGTACGCCAGAATTTCCAGAACAACCCACGCCCTGCTACGTCCTCTCCAACAAATATCACTGACATTCGCTATGTCACCACTTCAGTCAATAAACGCATGAGATGCCCTTGCTCTCTCTGTGATTCATTAGCTCATTTTACATACCAGTGTCCTATGATACTTGAATACAGGAAACGTCAATTGGCCCTGCTTCACCAACCCGCAGAGGTGATAATTGACATTTCCTCATCACTAGCAGATCTTCATGTCATTTCTCCCGAGCCCGAGGCACTCCCAACGCCTCCATGGTTCTTAGAAGACATTTCTGAGGATTTACCCCGCAACCCCCCCAACTCTCATGTTCATTTCCATACAAACACTCTCCACCCAACCACCACAGGTACCCCTCAGTACTTCAATATATGGTTTATGTCCAGCGAACCCTCACCCTCTCCCCGCATTGCTCCCTCTGCTTTCCCATCAGGGGGCAACCAAACTATCACCGAGATCACTCCTCACGACCCCTTGTATTCCCGCCATTTCCAATGCGATGAGGAAATAATGGAAGAGCTAAACCACCCAGATTTTCCCTGGGACGCACTACATCACCATGCACTCTTCTCTCCACAGGAAGCCCTCATGCCTCCTAACCAAAACCCCATTTACGCGGTCGAAACCAAAGATTTTATCCCTTCCGGGCCTATTGATTGGTTCAACAATCCCATTCCTGCTTCTGATGCTTTTGAAGAAGGTAATATGGCCAACATTTCCCCCACCATCAAAATCGACATTTCCATCAAAAATGGCATCGTCGAAGAAATCATCATTGGAGCTGCTTGCACTCCTCAGGAAATCGCCGCATACAAAGCCCTCTTCCAGGAATATAGGGATATTTTCACCTGGTCATACACGAAAATGCCTGGCCTTGATCCCTCTATTGTCGAACATCGCATCGACACCTAGCCTGACATCACACCCATTTGCCAGAAACAACGACCACTACACCCATCCAAAGCTGCGGCTATCAAAGCCGAAGTTGACAAATTATACATTGTCGGGTTTATTTACCCCATCACTTATACTTCATGGGTTTCCAACCCTGTACCCGTCGACAAAAAATAGGGCACTATCCACGTTTGCACTGAATTTCACGATCTCAATAATGCATGTCCCAAAGACAACTTTCCAACGCCGTTCATCGATCAAATTATCGACGACTGCGCCGGCCACGAAGCCCTCTCCTTTATGGATGGATTTTCTGGCTATAACCAAATACAAATCCACCCAGCCGATCAATATAAAACCGCATTCATTACCCCATGGGGTAATTTTGCATATCGTGTCATGCCTTTCAGCTTAAAGAATGCCGGCGCAACTTTCCAGCGGGCGATGACATACATCTTCCACGATCTGGCTAAAATCATTCTCGCCTACTTGGACGACCTCACAGCTCGATCCCAGAAACACACCCAGGATCTAGATGATTTACGAATCATTTTTCAATGGTGTCGTCAGTACAACATCTGCTTGAATCCTCTCAAGTGTGTGTTCTTTGTCACCGCAGGGTGCCTCCTCGGTTTTATCATTTCCCAAAGCGGTATTACCGTAGACCCCCTCAAAGTCCAAGCTATCACCAAAATTCCACCTCCTCGGAATTTACAGCAACTTCAGAGTCTACAGAGCAAAGCTAACTTTCTCAGACGCTTTGTTCCCGATTATGCCATACGCGCACATGGTTTCCTCCGCTTACTACGTCACGACATCCCTTTTCATTGGGACGACTATTCCCAACAGTCAGTTGACGATCTTAAAGAAACACTTTCAAATGCACCTTTGATTAGTGCACCTGACTACAATCGCGACTACATCCTCTACGTATCAGCATCAGCTGTATCAGTAGCCGACGTCCTCGTCCAGCTCAGAGATGACAATCGTGAACACGTCATTTACTACATTAATAAGAACCTCTCAGGACCACCCTTGAATTATAAACACGAAGAGAAACTTGCTCTGGTAGTTGTCCTCGCAGTCCAGAAACTGCGCCATTACATTCTGCTTCGCACCACAAAGGTCATCGCAGATTCCAACCCTATGCAATACTTGCTCAGCCTTCAACAAGTTAACGACAAATTCGCTCGATGGATTGTTATCCTTCAGGAGTACGACCTCGAGTTCTCAACACCTAAGAGTAAGAAGGCCCTCGTTCTCACTGAACTTGTCATGACCCTCCCCTCTGACACCACCAATGCCCCCGTCAACACTGACTTTCCTCACGAACATCTCTTTCACATCGCTTCAGATGATCCTTGGTATGGCGACCTTCTCGTATACCTACGAACTCAAAAGTTCGGTACCCACCTATCATGAGATGATCGTCGGCGTATTCACCATCAGGCCCCCCGCTATCTCCTCATCGGAGACATCCTATACCGGCGGGGCATTGACACCATTCTCCGTCAATGCCTGACTATTGACGAGGCCAACAAAGTCTTAAACGACTGCCACAGCGGCGCATGTGGGGGCCATCTTTCGGGTATATCCACTGCTCAAAAGATTATCCGAGTCGGTTAATTTTGGCCTACCCTGTTTCATGATTGCACTCATGTCGTGAAAGGATGTGAGCAATGTCAACTCTATGCCAACAAAGCCCGAGCTCCCCCCACTCTTCTTCACCCTGTCATTACTGCAAGCCTTTTTTGTAAATGTGGCATCGACTTTATGACTTGTAATCCCCCCTCTAGCAATGGTCACAAATACATTGTTGTCGCCATTGATTACTTCACCAAATGGGCTGAAGCTATGCCCACTTTCAACAACACCGCTGACATTGCAGCGCGTTTTTTGTTTAACCACGTCATATCCCATTTTGGAGTACCACTCCAACTTGTTTCCGACCATGGGAAACACTTCGAGAATGAGATCTTTGTCGAACTCTCATATCGGTTAGGCTTCTCTCACGAGTTTCCCTCACCATATTACCCTCAGTCAAATGGACAGGTCGAGGTAGTTAACAAAGTCCTCAAGACCATGTTACAGCGCACGGTTAATAAACATAAAACCAATTGGCATCATATGTTATTTTCTGCGCTATGGACTTATCGAACGGCAGTAAAGACCGCTACTGGTTTCACGCCATTTCATTTAGTCCATGGGGTCGAGGCAACTCTTCCCATCGAGTGCGAAATTCCCACCTTACGCACCGCAATTGAGCTGTTACCTGACACTGCTCCAATGGAGCAGCACTTGCTGAACTTGGAGTCTTTGGATGAATATCGTCGATCTTCCTTACAAAACAACGAGGCAGCTAAAAAATGATCCAAATCTACCTTTGATCGCCATGTCAACCTTCGATCATTCCGTGAAGGTGACCTCGTCCTGGCTTATGATATCGCTCATGATACCTTTGGCCATGGAAAATTAGAATCACTTTGGCATGGCCCTTACATTATCCAACATTGCCTCACCAAAGGCGCATACATCCTAGCCTCCCCCGAAGGCCTCTCACTCAAGGAACCCGTCAATGGGTTATATCTCAAGAATTTTTATGCTTAAACGTAGTCATACTACTTTAGGTTATTTTCTTTTCTAGTGTTTTTGATCTTTTTTTTCCGCCCCTATCGTCTAAAACTATCCTTTGTGCTATTGACAGATGCTTTCTCCACCAGCCTACCACATTGGTTACGCCGACGGCGCCAGCCGTTGGACACAAAATCTCGCTTCGGCCGCTTGGGCTCTCTACACCCCCTCACATGAAATGCTACATTCAAGCGGCATATGTTTGGGGCTAGCCACCAACAACCAAGTTGAATACATTGCAGTCATCGGCCTCTTGGCCGACGCCCAGCATCATCATATTCGTCACCTTAGTGTCTTCCTCAACTCTCAACTAGTCGTTCTCCAGCTCAACAATGTGTACCATGTACACGATCCGTGCCTCTTTCGCAAATACCTACAGGTTAGACTATTATCTCGACATTTTGATTCCATTACATTTACACATATTCCACGATAATTGAATCAAATAACAGATCAAATAGATAACATGGTGTTAGATTGGCATATATCACATCAAGCTACACATACATAAACATATCATGAAAACCTGTCACAGCATATATATAGAATGGACATACTCAAAACATCAGCAAAAAACATGTAGACAACATCAGGATCTCAAAATGTGTATACTCATGTATATATAAAGGCCCCTCAGGCCATCAGAATGTTTACATACAAAAAATACATGTATCCACGGGTCAATGCAACACCTCGATACAAAATGGGTTCACCAGCCTATATACAACAAAAACCACGATGTACATCATACAAAACTCAGGGTGCCTCTATCTCACCACCACCTGCTCCTCCCTCAGGAGGCGGTGGTGGCCCGCCACCACTTGCCCCAGGTAGTGGTGGAGGACCACCCACAGGACCCTCCTGCCCCGGTGGCAGGCGTCCACTAGTCATAGTAGCAAGCACTACTGCTCGCCGCACTATGGCCCGCCATGGTGGCGGTACCCCTACACACTGCTCCAGGAAACTCTCATCCTGGATACGTGTCCACATGCCCTCGGGCACATCCTGCAACACCGTCTCCAGACAACGACGTATGTCATCCAAATCCACTCCGGCCGCCGCCGGAGGAGCGTGTGATGGCCCAGCACCAGGGTCATCGAACCGATGCCTCCTCGCTGCCCTCTCAGGCTCTGTTGGTCGCCCCACGGCATCCTCCCGCCAACGTCTCTCTCCATGCGGCAGTCTCTCCGTCTCTTGACGAGCCAGTGCTCTCTACATCTCTACCTTGTGCCCGCGAGGTGCCACATCTGCACATGCAAAAACCAACAACAACAGATAGTATCAACATCTATATCATATACATATGGACTGATATCTCAAAAGACAACATAAATCAAAAACATACCAACATGCTAAACATACCTCGATGGTCAAAAACCTCCCCTAGAGGCAACACCATGTCCGGGTCACCCCGGAAGTCCATCCCAGCATAGGGGTACTGAAGTATAACCTGCGGAATCTGCCACCATATCCCTACCGCCTCTACTGAAAAGAAGTGGCCACCTTCGCCACCACCGTGACGAAGCAAAATGGTCGACCACCACCTCAATCGTGGCTCTCGTGCCCCTGGCATCTCCAGTAACACCCTCAAGTGCAACATTGGCACCCTCTCTAAGAACCATGCCACCAGGATATACCCAAATGCAAACTCTCCTACACCTGTGGATTGACAACGATCCAATTGCACTACAATCCGTGCATGCAGCATCAGCCCCCATGCAAACTGCTTGCCATCCACCACTCTCTCCAGCACCAACAGCTGGCCACCACTAATCTGCTGGGTCGCAAGTGACCCATAGATACGAACAATCATCACTGTTATACAGCGATGACCCAGGGAGTCTATCGCACTGATGCTCACCACAGTCCCAGACATAAAGTTCTCACCAGAGCAGTATCGCTGGCCAATCTCGGCCAGCTGAATGGTCCTGGGCAACACAGGCTCTACCGGTAGGGGCGTTCCCCGAAAGGGGAGCCCAGTTAGAAAATAGATATCCTCCACTGCAGTGAAGGGAATCTGCTCTCCTCGCACGAGGAAGCAATGCAGCTCCGGACTCCACATCTGGATCAGGAACTGCAACAAATACTCCTGTGCCCATATCAACGGGAACTCAAAGAACTTCAGCAACCCGCAGGTTGCCAAATTCGCACACACACCGGGGCCCTCAATGGCCACGGTGTCTCTCAACTGGGCCCAGTCTCGCTCTTGCCACCGGACTGGCATCATCACTACGGTCCACCTGCAGACAACACAGAGTCTTATGTCAGTTTATGCAACCATCAACAGCATCAAAAAGACTCGTTTTTTACCCTTCAACCTTGCCTCCTAGGCACGGTTTTTGTTTCCACAGGCGCGCACACATGCATGCCTATTAATTACACAGGCACACATATATGCGCGCCTGTACACTAAACAGTTGCGCATCAATGCGCACCTGTTTGCTTCACAGGCGCGCCCTTACGTGCGCCTGTTCATTATACAGACGCGCATCAGTGCACGCCTGTCAAACCTACAGGCGCACACTGATGCGTGCATATTCAACTCACAGGCGCGCCCCTAGGGCGCGCCTTAAACTCCCCCTGTCGCGCACCTATGCGCGTATAATCAGTGTACAGGCGTGCATGCATGCGCACCTCTCGCCGAGTCGCCCACGCATGGGGGGCCCACATCCGCTAAATACCCCTGTACGCCCCCCCGTACAAGCCCTGCCCAAAAATTGAAAACCTATTTCTATGCAGGATGATCAGACCACTAACCCGATACTCGCACAACGTCGATCAGATGCCTCGTCCTCCCCCAATCTCCAAATATTTTCTGAAAACTACTCGTCCAGTCACTGTTGCAGCAGGTACAAATGAGGTGGCAATGTGGGCCCTACAGCTATATATAGGCCTTTTTCCAAACTTCCACTCTCCATTCCGGGAGCCCAAGGTGTCCATTTTTCAAACCGTCTTCAGCCACAGGATCAGCATCCCGCCACCTACACCACAGCTGTCCCTGGGTCACTTTTTATCCTGAGCCCCTGGGGCGCCTTTTTTTCATACCATGGTCAGGTACGTATGTGCATAGTCACATTTGTCAAATACATGCTCATATATTTGATTCTCTTCAGATATTGTTCACTTTGGGTATTTGGTTGTTATGTGTGTAGGTACTTGCTCATCATTCATCGGCATCATCCCTTCAGGTATATACTCAGCACTGGCATGTAGTCTCTCCCGATGTTTTGCATTTACATTTCTAGTCACACCCTCTGATATTGGCCTTTAGGATCCACATTCCCAGCTCTGTAGTACCCACGCCTCCATTCGCATCCTCGGTATTGTTACCCGATAGCATTCTTACCCACATGAGTTGTCCCATTCATAGCACCTTTTGCCACTTTTTGACACTCATGATGTTTTTCATTACCCTTTAGGGATGGGAGTCTCGATAGTCTTTCATCATGACGTGCATAAGCCACATACTCCTTCTCCTCATTTTGCTAGCTTTCCCACACGGACTCCCATATTATCTCTTGACGGATCTATTTTTTACCTGCACCTCCGCAGTATCATGAACCCTCCATTTCATCCACAATTAGTTTGTCCATCTGCGAACCTACCCTCATTTCACCTACCTCATACAGAAACTCACCAATGGGGCCCCCACCCTTCATCAGTCTTCAACACACATTATACCCTACGTGGCCCACCCATATCACATTGGGGCACCCGTTTCTGTATTTGTACATTTCTTCCCAAATTATTCGTTATTTATTGTACAAACGCCTTTATTTCCAGTCATTACATTTTCTTTTGTCATCACCATTGGCGACTTGCTTCCTTTTGGCCACGTGCAACCCATGTCACCCTTGGTTGGAGCATTACTTAACATCTACCCTTGCCGGCATCGTCCATATCTTTAGAGTACTCCACAGGTCACTTACCTCTATCCTCTGAATTTTTTCACCTTGTCCTGCCTCTGGCACAACTTATCACCGGTCTTTTCATCCCCCTGACACTCAACCTTGTTACACGGTTGCAACCACTGTTTATTTCATACATCCTCCAACCAAGGGAAGTATTGAGTCTTCCCACTTCTTGACTTCGTCCATGTACCTCTACCACTTCCTCACCTCAGTAGATTCCACGAAGTCCTTTGCTTCTGGGAGTCGCGTTACCCTTTTGTCGACATCAACACCATTTTTCCAGAAGGGCGACAGTATCTTGATTCTCATTGTCCATTTAATGAGAGATCTCGGACAGCACAGGGTGAAACACCATTGCTCCCTGCTGTCGTTGGCCCCCATAACATTCGATGCCAACACTTTCTCATGTTATGGTGGGTCTTACTTTGTGACTATTGCAGTTATTTCTATCATTTTCCAAAGACCTCTGAACTTGATAGGGCCATCAATGCCCGCATCGTCGCCGATACTTATTTTCCGCGATCATTGCCTATTATTCAGAGTATGTTCCTTTGCAGAATTGTCTTCTGCCTTTACCATTACCGCCCCTGAGGGCGCTGCAGTTGTCTACACCAACACTTTAGTCATCTTTTCTCAAGGTTACATAACACGAGCATGGGGCATGCCCGCCTCATTTGTACACAATTGTATATTTTTATGCACCTTATGGAAGGTCGGGTCCTACCGGTTCCTTTCTCCTCCAAAGGATTGCTCTACATGATCCCACTATTGCTCTGTCTTACACCAACATTCTCAGTAGAAGAAACATTGATGGATTTCGGCTATACGTGTGCTCCTAACCTCATCCATCAGGGGGCATCTGTTATCACTGAAATTTCGTCAGCACATGGCGACAAGAACTCAGCATCGTCAAACAGTAATGAAGTCATTCATGGCACTGAATTAAATTCATATCATTTCAGAAAGGTCAAAAACTATACAAAGTAGTGCAATATTGAAGAGCGCTTGACAGAAGTTAGGTGCGCGTGCATGTGCGTGGAACAGGAACGTAGAATGCGTGCATATGCGCACGATGCGTGGTTGTTAGCGCAAAAAGCCACGCACCTACTAAACAGTGCATTTATGAATGTGGTCGGCCTCCCAACCACTTATGGTTGAGCTCCCAAGCTGATTTGACTTCCAAATTCGGGCTGGATCCGAATGGTGGGCTAGTCAAAGACCTAATAATGCCCTAAAGAGCCTCTTTTCACACTACAAAGGAGTTACACAATAACCCAATGCAATGCTATAAAAATCTATGAAGAAACCTCATTTTCTCAAGGAATTTCATGTAATGTTATGCTGCCTAGATTGTTTTAAGGACTCAATCCTTGACAAGAGCACTTTGGCACCATTTCATTGAGCAATCCACCTCTCCATTGAGTGGATGTGCAAGGAGTTCTTTCATCACCATTTTCATTTTCTTGTTGTAAAAAGAGCAAGCTTGTGAGGGTCCAAGAGCCTTCCCTTGTAGGAAGAAGGGACTCAAAGTCCCCTTTCTTCTTGGTGCCTTGATTTCATCAATAGACCAGCCTATTACATTGGTGACATGGGTGTTTTTGTTTTTTTTATCTTTATGTCCCTATGTTTATGGTTGTAGTTTGTATTCGTTTAATTCTTGCTTATAATTTTGTTTTTCTTTTTCTAACCCCTTCCTCTACAGTTGTCATGCTCAGCAGGACCCAACTAGGCATGTAAGCACCTCTTATTTGCTCACCAAGGTGACGAAAAGGGTGCAACAATCATGTAAGGAGATATATGGATAATAATGAAAACGTTCCAATGGTAAGGTCCTTGTAGTTGTTGATATCCTTTAGGTCCCATGCGCCCCATATCTTTGTGTGCACCCATTATGGGGTCTAGGGAATTAAACTCTTGTTCTTTAGCAATTTGTTAATTAAATTTATGGGAGTTGACTGATTTTGTTAGGAAGAGTAAAATTCTAAAATTTCTTCACTCCTCATTTTAAATTAGAGCCCAACTTAACTAAAGCATTGATCATTGCATTTCTTTACTATCGAATGTGTGATATTTCTACATTCAAGAAGTAGAGAAGCATGCAAGAAATATTTTGGAGAGGAGTTAGTAGTCGCCAATTTGTTGAAGAAATACCATACAGATGTCCCCAAAGGATCTGTTGCACTTTGTAATTATAATTTGTGAATTTCCTTTGATAATTTGAACACACAAAATTCACTTTGGACTTAATAAAGGAAAATCTAAACAAACTTGACAATATGTTGCCATAGTTTATGTTTGCAAGGGAGGGATTTGGACTTAATAAATGAAAATCTTCCACCACCTCAACAATCTAACACCACATCTCCTTGATAACACATTTTGTGATATCAATGAAATTATTGAAAGTACTACCCACTAGGTTCATGTTCATAAATTTATCACTGCATAATTAGGAGATAACTTTTTTTATAGAATGTATGCATTTGCATAATGGAAACGAAACCATAATAAAATCAACTTCTCTTGCGACAACTAAGATCATGTAACTATTTTTGGTTGTTTTATTGCTTATTACATGAGTTTCATATTTTCAACTAATTACTTAATCAACATTTATTGAATATGAGCGCGAAGGAAATTGATATAAAAGATAAGATTACAATTGTTCATAAACATGCTTATTGTTGGTATAAATGCACTTCATTGTAGAAGGGTCTACCCTGGACCCACTAAATATGAATAGAGGATCTCAAAACTCATCCTCCTATGTTTTTAGGAGCGACATATAAACACTCATAAAAAAATTAACTTGGTTTTAATATGCTTTTATATTTTTCTTCAACTTAACATCCAATCTCTTCTTTACATGACCTTATATACATAATTCATTTGTCATATTTTTGAAAACTTTGAAATTGGCATTTGTTTAAATATAACATGTCTGTCATATAAAAAATCATTAATAAAAATGTCTATAATGTTAACAAAAAGTTGACAGTTAATTACATAATATAAAAAAATCCATCTTGGATTTTTTAAGTAGCATATGCATTTTATTTTTCTTAGTGGTTTATATATTTAAGGTTAAAATAAACCTTAGTTTTACAATGCATTTAATATTGGGTTTTATTCCCTTGTCCTTTGGGTTGTGTTAACACATAGTATGTATGGGAGTGAATGTCTAGAAAGTTGATCAGAGTACATTTACAAAAGTATTTCATTCATGATGGTTGTTGTCATCATTAACATAAGAGGCAAAGTTTTTGTCATATATGTCTCTTAATATAAAGCCTTCATGTAGTTTTTAGTTACATGTTCTCATCATCCAAATGCAAGATATTTATTTCTTGTAACCACTGTATATTATTGCAAATTGTCCATTATATCTCTGCACTACAAACTATGCGTTGTAGACTGGTGCTACGAATCCTCTATCTTTTGATCAACCAAACCCTTGTCAAATTGAGATTTTTCTAAGGCCGAGGTTTTAGCCAGACAATTGTATGTTTCCTCTCAAACATGGAAAGTCTTTCCATTCTTTCATAAAACCTAGTTCAAATTGCACTACAGACTGGCATTGCGAACTCAACCATTGGCACTGCAAACCCTTTGTTTTACACATAGTTGTTTCTTTTTGCTTGTCTGCGATGTCATTTAGATTGAATTGTTGTTCCTCTTTATCAATTCCTATTTGAAACTTGCTTAAACTTCACATTATTGTTGAATATTGATGTGTATAAGCCTTTAGTCAGGTAAACCCTAAGTGTGCCATCTATGTAATCAAACCCTAAAATTTCTTGTTTTATTCTATATTTCTCATAGCAACTGTCATAAGAGGTTATAGGAGGTTTTTTAAATAGTAATTATGGATAGCCATCAAGGCAAGAAGATCCAAAAATGGGGAGATATTGTGAGAGATGAACCACATGACATGCAACTCATCAAATCTGAACCATTTTTCAAGGAAGCTTTCCAAAGGGTGGGTTGCCTCAATTTTTGTCAGAAAATGCAAAGAGGACATCCGGAAGTGACTAAGCAGTTTGCACTAAATTTCAGTGGGAAAAATACCAAGGTGGGGATGTTGGAGTTTGAAGTCTCTAAGCATTCTATTTATTCAGCCACAAAGATACCTGAATGTGGTGAGAAGTGGTTTAAACCCATGTCTTTAAAATCTTCTTTCTCCAAGGAATTCTTTAAACCTGAATATCAAGGAGACAACCTATCCAAAGGAGTGCCCAGAAGTCACATGATGGAATATTTTGACAAGATGCTTAGGTTCATCGAAAGGTACTTCACGTGTGAAGGAAGGTTCAATATGGTATATCAATACCATATCAGATTACTACTACATTTCGCTGGGAAATAATCCATGAACCTTCCCTTTTACCTTTTCAGGAGTATTGGAAAGATGTCAGATAGAGTCCAGGCTAAGTCCAAGCACATGGACACTAGTGTTTTTCACTTTGGTTTAATCAATATGTTAGTACTAGAAGAGTTGAAAAATACTAACACTAATTGGGAAACTTTCCTAGCTTCATCAGACTTTCAGCCAGATATTGCTCCTACACCACAGTCCAAAAGACAAACACCTACCCCTGTTGAGAAGAATTTGTATTCAGATTCAATAAAGAAGAGGAAGATGACTAGGAGTGATAAATCTTTTTAGGTTACTAATAAAACAGTTGAAGGTGGTCTCTCACAACATCCTGACAGAGAAATTTCCCATGTGGCAGAACTTACACCTATGAAGATATCATTAGGAAAAGAAAAGAGTTTGAAGGGAAAGAAAATCATCTTTTCCCCACTTGTTGCTGTAGAAACGGTCAAATTTAGAAGGCCTTTCACCAGATCAACAGCTAGACAACATGTTCATATGGAAGATGATGTAGCAGAAGATTCATCTCGGCAAAAGGACAAAGCTCATCCTTCCAAGCAACCCATAAAGATTATTGATATCAACACCCCTCCTCATGAAAGTAATCCTACTTTCAAAAGGCTCAGGAGGCAACTCCAGGAGGCAAAAAATGCAAATGACAAATTGAAAAAGAAGAATTTGGAGACTCGAGTCAAGATGGAAGCTATGCCGGACCTGTATGAGGAGACTATTGATAAAATTTCATAGCTAATAGGTCTTTACCCCTTCACAGGCAACTCAAGAATATGTATAAACAGAAGAGAGCTTGTCAAGCCAAGATTAGGAAACTAAAAGCAGAGTTACAGCCCTTCAGAGAGCAAGTAGCAAAAAGGAATTTAGATATGTTGGCTAAGGTGGATACTAGAAGGAGTACCCGAACCAAAAGACGAATACAGGATAACGTTTCACATCAATATCATTTTTTTCACGGTTTACTTTTTGCATGCAGTTACAACACTAAGTGATGATTTTGGATTTTGAGCTAAACATAGAATGTTCATATGTTTTCTCCAAGGTTGCTTTAGGTTGTAAGGAGTTTGTAGAATTTATGGAAGGCTTATCCTACTTCTGGTGCAATTTTTAAAGGTTGGAATCTTTCTTTAAGTAAACTGGCTAATACATGAAAGTTTGCATGATTCGCCTGGACTCACTGGTGCTGCGAACAAGGTGTTTTAGGACAATTTGCAACACAAATGCTGCGAACTTGGATTAATGAATATTTTGAAGATCAGAGGGATTTCCAGATGTCGAGTTGAACTCATACCAACATTTAGGGGTTCATTTGCACATTATAAGGCCACCTTCCTGAAGGAGTTTCCTGCAGTAAAGCCACATCACCAAGTTGTTAAGGGTTGTTCTATATGTTGCCAACATTTTCCTACAAAATAACATTATTTTATTTTCTTGTTGTACACATGTTACCACTCTTTTCTAAGGAATATAATCCTATGAGGAAATGAGGTGGAATATTCTAAAGAGGTTTTCTTCGAGATTTTTTTATTTAACATAGATTGTAACTCGATAGGAGGTTTGAATGGTTGAGGAGAAAAACTCTTATCTTTAGTCTCATACTATAAAAGAGTTTTTCTGATGTATGTACCAAACTCAAGAATCTTTAATGGTGAAAAATGAGTCTTTTCCTACTGTCATGTATGTTCTCTCTCACTTTGGTATTAGTCTCTAGTGAAGGATTCATCATGATGTTTTCTTCCTTATTACAATAAATGATTTATTGTTGGTATTTTATGCAAGTAGATCAAAGTGTTTTTATCTTTGTATTAAGAAGTTCTTATTCAAATGATTTTTCTTCCATACGTGTTCCAAAAGTACCTGATGTGATCTGATATACATATTTCATGTTTTTTGCTAAGTCTTTTATCTTCCATTTATATATTTAAACACTGATTTGAAGCCATTCAAAGCCTTGTTTGTTGGTGTGTATTTCATGGACGGTTTTGTGATTGAAATTACAAACTGAGTTTCACATCCATTTGCCGCACTTTTAAAACAACTATTATTCACATTCTGATGGGTATTAGGCTTACATCTACATCACTCTATGTGTGACTTCTAGTGCTAACATTTTTGGCGCATGAGAGTTGTGCTACCAAATTGTTTGAGTTGCTTTATTTTTATTTCTTTACATCTTCTTTCTTGTATAAATTGTAGATTCATAGGATCATAAATTGCCCTTGATTACTAGATTCTTGAGTAGAAGAATTTCTACCATAACTTGCATATTAAATCACTCTTTTATTCAAGTACCTTGCATTCACTTTTTCAAAGAAGTTTATTGTTTTATGAATGATCCACTTTTTTCTATCTTCTTCATTCCTCTACCCATCATTATATAAAACTTTTGTTTGTTATGCAACTTGATTGCCTTCACTGAACATGTTGTTTATGACTCCATTGCCTAATGATATTGATCTGCAGTTAGTGTGTTGCCCACTTCATTTCCCAGTCTTGTTGATCCACCTACTCAAACCAATTCAATCCTAAAGAGTCAAATGACTACTAGGCTTGTCTTTCAAGCAGTCTAAGGACAACTTCTAGTGCTAACAAGTTGTAAGCCAACTATGTTGATCTACATTTGGTAAAATAATTCTTAATTATTTTAGTAACTATTGTTAAGGGATATTCCTTTCATTCCTTATTTTGAAACTAATGATAGAATTATTGATTTACAATATCATGAATAATAAAACTATTTGTTTTAGTTTTAAAAAAAACATTAAAAATATATCTTGATTGGTCATTTGCATCTTTGTTTTCATAGGAATATCATCTTTTAGAAAATATATGTTTTAATGTTTAGTGGCCAATTTCAGTCTTTTGTTTTTTGGGAATATCAACATCAACCACTTGTTGGAAAGGAATATAAGTCATTTATAAAGATTTTTTTATAACTGTTCTTAGTTATTATTTCTGCTTAATAACAAAAAAGTGCATAATGTTAAAAAGAAAGTTGTCATCAATTATATATATATATACCTTGAGATTTATAAAACATGTTTATAATAAGCAATGTGTTCATCATTTCATACAATGCCCAGTCTAGAACTATAATAAACTTTCCAATACATATAGTGAGCCATTATTTTGTTTTTTGGGAATATCAACATCAACCACTTGTTGGAAAGGAATATAAGTCATTTATAAAGATTTTTTTATAACTATTCTTAGTTATTATTTCTGCTTAATAACAAAAAAGTGCATAATATTAAAAAGAAAGTTGCCATCAATTATATATATATACCTTGAGATTTATAATAAGAAATGTGTTCATCATTTCATACAATGCTCAGTCCAGAACTATAATAAACTTTCCAATACATGTAGTGAGCCATTACAACAATAATATTCAGTATAAGATTAACATGTCATTTATGAGAATTGAAACTGAGTGGGAAGGATAACAATCATTCCTCACTACCATCAAAGATAGACATAATTGACAATAAGAGTTTGATTCTATATAACAACTTGATTCTATATAACTCTGTGTCAAGAGAGACTAATTTTTGTAACTTTTTGTTAAGAAATATCAAAATATCTATTAATAAATTTATTACTTGGATTGTGGATATCAATGACGATTGAGAAAAACTCCAAACTTAGACAGTTTGGTGATCTTCAAACACAAGCCCAACAAATGAAAAATACCACATCCATTTTATGTGAAAAATATCACACATATGCATTTTGGTAAGAAATCTTGCCTTAGGAACACATTCATTTTCAAATCTCATCTACTCCTTAACAACAAATATAGAAGTAAAAATTGCGATAAAGATTCACGGTACTCAAATAATAACCTAACAAACTTTATTAAATTCTCTACCAAATTATTAAGTAAGTTCAGAATATTGAAATAGATTACTACTTCTATAAGTAATGTGATGTTAACTAGATTACTACTTCTATAATAGCAGCATAGGCAATAGAAAATTCACACAAAAAATATTTTTAAAAACTACTAATACATAACCGCAAAATCCCCATCAAGATGAAACATAACCTTATGATACCATCAAGAGGCAACATAACCCTATGATATAGATCAACATCGGATCAATATTCGCATCACAGACATCATTGAAAATGAAAACCCAAAACGAAACCCAAAACGAATTGACCCCTTTCATCTCCAAACCAATTAATTGTTTACACTACTAATCAATTCAACAAGTTACTTGGTTGTTGTATCCTTATTGTTACACATTAGATTTTAGTGAAAATAAAAGATGCTACACATTAGATTATAGTGAAAATAAAAGAGACTATATTATGTAGTTAAGTTTGTTGCTTGCTTCTATGATGCTCATCAATTATTTTCCACGAGAACGCAATCCATTCATGAAATGATGGAAACAGTTTGTGTTTCTCACAATATTGGAAATCAATTTGGTTGCGGTGTGGCTATCACTGCACGCACAAAATCTTTTAGTGATCCTTATAGTAGTGCCAAGGCTTGTGTTTATAAGACCAAATAAAATAGCTAACTTGTTTTCATGACTGCAGAGCATGTGTCCCTTCGTGACTAAAATAGCTAACTTTTTATGGCGTGGATGCCATAAAACTATCAATGCCGAAAATATTTTGGATGAAATGGTTTCTAAAGGATTGAATCCGAATATTATCCACTTCAATACACTCATAGCTGGGTTTTGTAGGGACAATAATATGACAAAGACAAAGAGGATTTTTTTTATATCTCTTGTAAGGGGTGTGTTCAAGGTGCAGTGACCTATTCCACCTTCATTTATTTTCTATCAAAGGGCGACCATTTTGACAGAGCTTATGAGATATGCAGCGAGAGCATGCCTAAAAATTTTATGCCCAATCTCAAGATTGCAAAGATGATTACAATAAGGTTGAAAATGCCCATGAGGTGATCGAGGGAATGAATAAGCTCCCTGCATCTTACCATAAGGAGTTGGAAAATTTCTCATGAGCAGTCTCAACGTTAGGAGGGCAGGCCCCTCCCCTGGCAGAGTTGTAAGAGAGAAGAAGCAATTCAAGCACGGCTGCCCAAGTCAGCTCAATAGAACTATAAGTTCCCATAAGTTCTCTACCCTATCGCTTACCTGAGCCCAACACCAATCGCTATCCAATCACTAGGAACTGGTCGTGAGAGACCCAGAGCTTGATTGTTGGCATTTTCTCATCATCATTTTTAGCACACGAGTCTTCAAATATTTCTTTAAGAAGATTGAAAGCTCCTTCATTTATCCATCAAATACATGTTTTAATCCATAGTGATTTAGGAGAAATCATGTAATATCGGATCGAACTTAATCTTTGTCATGCTATTGTTCAGAAATTCATAGAGCTATTTCACAGAAAATCTTTTTAGTGGATCGAATCGAGAAACTCTCCCACCGGTGCACGTGTGTTGGTAAACGAGGTAAACTACTAGCTATGGATCTGGGACTATATATGGATCTGGGCAAGGTGATGCTTCCCCTCGATAAACTAGGTCGGAGGGTGATTGGCAAAAGCAAGATCTGAGAGAGATTGTGAGAATGTTTTGGGGTTTCATCAATAGATGTAATAACATATTCCCAAATAAGCGCTCCCACCAGCAACAGGCAACATCTACAGACAACAGAAATCTTTTTCCGAATACACATCCACCAAATAGGCGCTCCCACTGGCAACAGGCAACATCTACAGACAACAAAAAGCTTTTCCCGAATACACATCCACCAAACATGGAGACGTTTTTAGGATCGACCAGAACAAACTAGGTACCCAACCTGGATGCTTTCAGACAGGTTTTATACTACGCCAGAGGATAGTAGTACCTTCAATAAGCAGAGGAATAGGAATAACAATAAATTTTACTTTGACAATGGCTGGAACAAGCACTGATCCTATGCGGTTCGACTTCAACTGCTGCTATATTTGCCTCTGTTGGCTTAGATGCTAGCTTAGATGCTTCTGGTGCTGTTAGATGTTCTTCATTGTATATTCATACATATTTATTTGTATATAATTTGTTAATATGCAATAATGTAAGAAGCAGAAACTGGACAACATATCAAATATGTATTTGAATTGAAATGGAATCATTACAGATAATATTGAACAAACTGTTACTCGAAATCTTAAATATTTTAATCATGAACATGTTTCCTTAACCAAAATACCAAATTGAAAATAACCTAGATGTCTCATAAGAGTTTGTTGTTAGAGTAGGGAATGGATTCATTCACCAATATGAATAAATCCAATATACTAACTAACACCGAGAGGATAAAAAAACTCTTTAAACCTTATATTCATTTATCAATACAACTCAATCTATATTCATTTATCAATACAACTTCATCTAAAACACTGAAAATTTATTAAAAACAACCTTATCAATTTTTAAATGTAGGGAAACCTATTTATCACATGAACAATAAGCACAACTAGGATTTGAAACTCAAAAAACTTCTTTTAGATGTTCTAATTTGCTTATGTACAACAAGCATTTATTTTACATGTTCTAATTTCCATATGTAAAACCAACATAGCTAGGATTGGAAACTCAAAAAACTTCTTTGACGTGTTCTAATTTCCTTATGTACAACAAGCATAGCTAGGATTGGAAAAACTCAGAAAACTTCTTTTACATGTTCCAATTTCCTTGTCTATTTTACATGATCCTAGAAGCATATATCATCCTTCAATCAGGGCTTTAGAATATCCCTACAAAGTAGTTTCTCATGACAATTTATGGCACTTGAGGTTAAAAGTGAAGTCTATAGTCTAACACACTATCATGCACACAAAGATAATTAATGCATCAAGATATTCTCTCCAACAATTATATTATTCAAGTTATTCCCTTTAATAATTCTTGAAACTAAAGATTATTTTTATCATTTTAATTATAAAAAACTCTTGATGTATTTAATAAAGCAAGAGTGTAATACATTTAATTATAGATATTTATTCTTTTAATCATTTGAAACAGAAAAAAACTCTTGATGTATTTAATAAAACAAGAGTGCAATGAATTTAATTATAGATGTAGAAAATATATTTACAATAAAGTTTTCTTAAGATATGGTGGAAAATTTTATAATCATTGAAATATTTCCAAAACACCATTCATGGTGTATCTAAGCTGACAACAGAGATTTCTACACAAAGAAGAAAAGGGGAATAAGACTTAAACTAGATGGAATTAATGAGAGTCAACTCAAATTACTTTATGGTTTAGTTATACAACCACCACTACCTTAAAATAGACTAGAATGTTGATGAAATTTGGCCTTCATTATTGTTTTTGAGAGTAGTTCTTGTACTACCCAACAAATTTGTTATATCTGATTGGAATTTTGGAATCAGGCTCAGAAAAGTATCTTTGATGCTTTATGGTGTACTCAAAATATCCATCATAGTAGGTCGTCCTTCAGGGGATTCGTTTGTGCAGAGGAAGCCCACATTTATCAATTGATTGAGGCAGTTGAAGTTTTTGTCTTCTTCAATACATGTACCAGTCCTTCTCAGTAGACCCATGTCCACCACTTCTCTTACTCGATTTGGAAAACGACTCCCCACCCATTTCTGCAAGTTCATTCCTTCCACAAACATGTCGTGGGTCGGATTATTTCTAGTGAGAATATCCAACAGTAGTATTCCATAGCTATAAACATCACCTTTTATTGTAACTTGTCTTCCCATTCCATATTCTGCATCCATAGATTCTCATCTTAAGGTTTCCAATTCACAATTTTTAATAAATATAAGAAACTTATAACATTTCTTAATATGCTATCTAGTTTAAATAATACCTGGAGGAATGTACCTTGATGATCCTTTAAGTGCATGTGTGGAAATGAAAGTCGAATCTTCATCATTTGCAAAACATATGGTAGCAATACCAAAGTCTATCAAATATGCAGTCATATCTTCACCCATAAGCACATTGTTAGGTTTCAAATCACAATGGATTACTTGCATGAAACAATGATGATGAAGATATGCCATGGCTTGTGCAATGTCTATTGCTATATTCAACCTTTGAATCAAACTCAAACCACTTTCCTCTTCTCCATCGGGGTATAACCACTTCTCCAAGCTTCCACTTGGCATTAATGGAAATATTAAAGCTTTGATTTGGAAGTCTGAATAAGAGGTTATGGTTCTAATCAAATTTCGATGTTTAACTCTACCCAAAACTTTGCACTCCCTGTCAAAACTCTTATGAGCCCATTCATTTTCTAGATTAAGAAGCTTGACAGCGATCATTGTGCCATCGTTGAGAACCCCTTTGTACACTTTCCCAAAACTACCAACTCCTAACAAGTTGGCATCACTAAAGTCATCTGTTGTAGTGATGAGCTCTGCATAAGAAATTCTTTGGTGCCCCACATTTAAGGATGCCTCGAATTCTCTAAGAGTATGTCTCTTGTGATTTTGTCTCCACAAGATTCCCATAAACAAGCACAATACAACAATGACTATCACTGCAACAATAGGTATGATGATTATTTTCAAATGCAAAACACTTTTATGTTTGTGAGTAGAGCATGGTGACAAACCTTCCCAAGGTCCACAGAGACCAAGATTTCCCATAAACGCAATGGCACCAAGATCTTTGAAAACTCCACCTCTAGGGACTTCTCCTAACAACTTGTTGAATGAAAAATTCAAGTGGCGAAGCATTTTGAGATTTTCCAACGACTCGGGTATGCCACCCGACAAATTGTTGGAAGAGAAATCCATTCCTTGAAGACTCTGAAGTTCACCAAGAGAAACTAGAATTGGACCATCAAGGGCATTGTAGGAAAGATTCAAGTATTCTACTTCAACACAGCTTTCGAATGCACTTGGAATGGAACCAATTAATCTATTTGCAGAGATATCTATAGCTTGAAGCATAGTCATCTTGCTCAATTCGGACGTCACAGGGCCTTGTAATATATTGTTGGAAAGGTTGAAATAGAAAGCTAAATTTACAAGTCCTCTAACCTCTGGAGGTATGTGCCCACTGAGCTTGTTGTGTGATAGATCTAGCATTAATAATTTCACACATTTCCCTAGGCTTGGAGGTATATTACCCAATAGTTGATTCTGATCAAGATATAGATATCTTAGCTGCTGGAGATAGGCAACAGAATCAGGGATTATTCCAGAGAGATTATTTTTCCCGAGATCCATGTAACCTAAGTTTTTAAGTTGCATGATCTGTGTTGAAATTTTTCCTTGTAAATTGTTGACTCTCAAAGATAACCTCTCAAGCTTTTGAAGCATATTAAGTGAATAAGGGATTAACCCCGTAAAAGAATTGTGATCTAAACCAAGAAAATTTAAACGAGTTAGGTTTCCAATCTGTAGAGGTATTTCTCCTCCTAATTCATTATCGCCCAAGTTCAACGAGTAAACTTTAGAGAGGCGGCCTATAGAAAAGGGCAAACGTCCCCTGAAGTGATTATATGATAAATCTATTACTTGTAGGATGGAACAGTTAGTAAGCCCTGTAAGAATGGGTAAGCTCGTGGTGCTGCTCCTAGCCAGTTGATTGTGTGCTAAGTCTAGCCAATGGAGATGCTTCAACTTACCAAACTCCGTGGGTGCTACACCGTTGAATTGGTTACTTCCTAAATCGATCAGTTGAAGCTTAGTACAATTGAAGAGGGAAGAAGGAATGCTACCACTTAGCTGATTACCGCCCAGATAAAGTCCCGTGAGCTGGAATGTTACCAGTAACCTGGTTAAGCGCTAACCCCAATACCTGAAGATGGAATTTGACCTGTGATATGGTTTTCGTCCATACCTATAAATATCAGCTGGCTTAGCATACCCAGTTCGGAAGGAACAGTTCCGTGAAGTTGTTGCTACGCAAAAATATGTAGTGCAAAGAGGATATGTTTCCTAAGCAGGCCGGGATTGTACCCGTCAAATTGTTAACGTATAAGTTAATGTATAGTAACTTGGGGAGAACACATATTTCTGAGGGAATGTTTCCTGTGAGATTGTTATAGAGCAGAGTCAAGTTCCGTAAACTGCGACACCCACCAAGAGTGGGCGGAATAGAACCTTGGAGCTCATTAAAAGCTAGGACAAGCATCCTTAAGCAAAAGAGGCTTCCCAATTGATAGGGAATGTGACCGTGGAAACTGTTATTTCTAAGGTCGAGAATTCTAAGAAAGGAGAGATTGCCGAGAAGAGGAGAGATAGTACCTTGTAATCCCATGCTTGAAACATTCAGAGAAACAATTCTGCGTCTGCGCCGACTGCATGTGATGCCTGTCCAGTTGCAGAAGGAAACATTTGGTTTCCAAGTAGTGGATAAGGCGTAATTATAGAGATGAATCCGAGCAGAGCCTCGTGATCAGAAGCATTGCTGAGATGAGGATGGCGAGGATTCGATAAGTGAAGAGTGGAGAAGACAAAAGGGATGAGAAGGAACGTAACAGATTTCCATCTCTGCAAAGGATTTTGAAAATAGCTGCCATGCATGAGGGTTTTCATTTAATTTATAGAAACGTAGATGCATTATAAATGTAGAAATTATACATGCAGGATCCTAATTCTATTAATTCTGTGATGCTTTTGACAAGACTACAAATCTTGTAATATCGCCATTTTCACGCTTCTGCAACACAGATACAGATTTCTCACAACTTGTCCAAACGAAGTCCCTTACAATAAAAAAAAGCTCGCAACAATATCGAGCACGAATCTTCAAGCAATCAACAGAGGAGCCGAGGTTCCGCCGCCTTCGAGCTGCGTACGAAGCTACTGTGAAACAAATATGTAAGCGAGCCTTTCTCTGACGGTTTTGTTAATTGTATTATTATGCTCTATGGTGTAGCGGGAATGCATCAACATGCCATTAAAACCTTCAATCAAATTCAAAGTCTCAATATTTCATCAGCTGTCAAGTCCTTTAATACCCTACTCGATTCCCTTATTGAATTTAAAAGCCCCAAATTGGCTCATGATTTCTATAAAAAAAACCTCACTAAACCTCTATAGAATAAAAAAATTCTATAAACCTCATATTCATTTATTAATACAGCTCAATCTTATAAACCTCATATTCATTTATCAATACAACTCAATCTAAAATACTGAAAATTTATTCGAAAAACAACCTTATCAACTTTTAAATGTAGGATTTGAAACTCAAAAAAGTTCTTTTAAATGTTCTAATTTTCTTATGTTCAACAATCATAGCTAGGATTGGAAACTCAAAAGACTTCTTTGACATGTTTTAATTTCTTTATGTAAAACAAGCATAGTTAGGATAGGATTGGAAAAACTCAAAAAACTTCTTTTACATATTTCAATTTCCTTGTCTATTTTAGATGATCCTAGAAGCATATATCATCCTTCACTTTGGGTGTTTAGAATATCCCTACAAAGCAGTTTCTCGTGACAATTTATGGCAGTTGAGATTAAAAGTGAAGTCTATAGTCTAACACACTATCATGCACACAAAGTTAATTAATGCATCAAGATATTCTCTCCAATAATTATGTTATTCAAGTTATTCCCTTTAATAATTCTTGAAACTAAATTTTTTTTTTATCATTTTAATTATAAAAAACTATTGATGTATTTAATAAAGAAAGAGTGTAATGCATTTAATTATATATATTTATTCTTTTAATCATTTGAAACAGATAAAAACTCTTCATGTATTTAATAAAACAATAGTGCAATTAATTTAATTATAGATGTAGAAAATATATTTACGATAAAGTTTTCTTAAGATATGGTGGGAAATTTTATAATCATTGAAATATTTCCAAAACACCATTCAAGGTGTATCTAAGTTTATTGTTCACAGCCACACACACCTAACAACCGGGATTTCTACATAAAGAAGAAAAGGGGAATAAGACTTAAACTAGATGGAATTAATGACAGTCGACTCAAATTACTTTATGGTTTAGTTATACAACCACCACTGCCTTATTTTCTGGGGAGCCAACTGTAAAACCATGTAACAACAGATCCAATTGCAAAAGGCCCAACTATAGCTGCAGGACCTCAACCCTGCAAATTTGAATCAAACAACATTAAGCAACATCCAGTGAACCAAGAAGAACTTTATCACTCACACAACAACACTTAATCGCATAACTATGAAACCATAGAAAGACATTAACTATGGGAAAAACATCGCCAGCTATTAAATATAGGTGGAGCCCGACGACCTTTGGTTCAATCCATAAGAGATGTTGTTTACATCCACTACAAAATTTAGCATATTATTTTATCTTAATAGTATTTTCTGGGGAGCCAAATGTAAAACCATGTAACAACAGATACAACTGCAAAAGGCCCAACTGCAGCCGCAAGACCTCAACCCTGCAAAGTTGAATCAAACAACACTAAGAAGCATCCAGTGAACCAAGAAGCAAGCACCATCCAACCAACCAGGAATGTCGGTGAAGAAAAATATTGGCCAAATTCACTGCACACAAGATTGTATCAAAAAATCGGAGGAAAATGTATTGTAACACATCTGTTAACCAAATATTTCATGCTATGAGACCTGTCAGGTAAATATTCAAAGCTGTCAGGACCGTCCAAAGGCCTGCCACTCTACAAGCAATTAAGAAAGGTGTGGTTTTCACAGCTGGTATTTTTAAATACTGGGAGCGATCAAAATCCTCTTGCAATCCATATTTGTATGTGATTACTACGACCAAAGAAGCAGGACTGTAATGTTGTATTTGTCTCGTTCATGTTTTCCAATGTTCGACACAGAATGTAACACCCCCTTCATACTGTGTAGGTGCTACCACGCGGAATAACAACATTCTCACTCTCGATTAATAACATGCATTTAAAACAAGTTAAACACATTCAAACATAGAGTAATCATACGACTTACTGCCATAATCAACAATCAATACTATTTAACAGCAATTCATATACACAGCGGAATACATGTTAGTTATAATATCATACAAAGATGCAAAATCATAAATTAACATCCTCTGATACTTATCTTTTAATAGTGGTAGATTCCACCAACCAAGTGCAGGCCTTCCACGAACCTCCCAGCCTTAGAACGCACTACTCATCAAGCTCAGCAGTGGATCACCCTCGAGCTGGGACTAAGCTCCACCCTGAGACAAGGAATCCTAGGCTAGGCTGAGGTTACAGGGAAAACAACACATAGCCACAAGGAAGGAATTCTCTCCCAGGAACCACTCACGCTCACTGCCCACAGACCCTCATTCCCCACATGCCTATTCCACCCCAGGAGTATACACCTTCTCTGTCACATGGACAGTCCTTCGGCTGCTAACCTCCATTGCCTTGGGTTACAGCAACAGACTAGACCGGAAGTCTCCGAGCTCTGTGGCAGCTACAGGGTTCCTTCCAGGAGTTCTCTCCTTCCTCTGCGCACTCTCTCACCTAGAGAGAGATGCTCACAGGCCAAAACCACCTGTTCATCCAACCTCAAACACCACTCTCGCCTGGAGAGAGTGTTCACAACTAGTCACAAGCCATACGTAGTCCAGCACTGCACAGCTGCATCAACCCATGGAAAATACAGACACCGGCTTCCTCAAAACGGGTTCAGAAATGGAAAAATGGTCTCACGGTCACAACTTCGGAATAGAGGCTTCACGCACAGGCTCCATTTCAGACAGAGGATGCACACGGATTCCCCAGACACCACCCAGATTTTTCGGTTCAGAATAGAGGGATACACAGGTTTTCTCAGAGCCAGATACGAGCTTTTTGGATCACAGGGACGCACGAAGGTTCTCTGCAAAACTTGGGTCAGTCATACTGCCCAGAGCCTGTACCTGCTCAGGCAGCCCGATCGAATGGGAGAAGGACCCCTCTCATGGCCCACCCTGGTCGTTTTATTCGCATGCACCAGGGTTGACACTTGTTACCCTGGGGACTGCATGTGTTCCACCAACACGCGTCACCTTCCTCATGGTCAGGAACTTAGGATAAAACATGAAATGCTCATGCCTTTTTGGAATAATATTAAAATATTATTCTCAAGGCTGAAGCCCCCTAGGCTTAACACTTAGCCCCTTTGTTACCCATTATTTTGGTTTTCATGATGATGTATTGATGATGGTGTACTCGGGCTCTTCATTAGAACTTTCTCCTAAGAAAAGTTACCTTCATCTCTTTCCAGAAATCATAGTTTTGAAGCAGGTTCGCAGGCTGCTAATACATTTGCCTACGAGAATGCATGATTCTCGCAGGCTGCCTTAAGCCAGGGTGCGAGAAGTTCGCACTGTGTCTAATTACTAGGGTGCGAACTCTTTCTAAAGAAGGGAAAAAGATGAATTTTCGAAGCTTCTAGAAGGGAATCTTCTAGAAGGATGAGATGGCATTCGAATGGTTATCTAAGTACTGGATTTACTGATATTTTGGGATCATTCTTATCCAAGTAACTAATTCATTCTCTCCTATATATTGAGGGGATTCTCATGGAAAAGGTTAGAAGCAAACAAGCAAGAGATTTATTGGAGAATTAGTGAAAGACTGTGTGAAGGAATGAAGCTACAACAGCTAGAGAACTCCAACAAGTTTATCAAAAGTGGTTGATCTTCTTCATGCAAGTGAGCAAGTGTGTGTGTCATAGCTAAGGGCCATTGAAAGGAATTTTGCAACATCAAGGCTCAGTTTGTAATCTTTACTTTCCATCAATATGATACAATAATGTGTCCCTTTCCCATAAAGTTAGTTCCACTTTATTGTATAACTCCTTGATCATATACATAGATTGACTGTTGAATAGATTGTATTTTCTTCACTTCGGTTGATTTGTATTATTTTGATCTTGACTGTACGAGAGAACTGGAGCAAAGCAGGAGCAACAAAGACCAAAGGAAGCGATCATAAGGTATGTTCTTTTATCGTATCTTCTAGTATATTCAATAGTTAAAATCTAGGGAAAGAGTATCATTCTGTCTTGCTTTGTTCTAGATCCAGGTGGATCTAGGGAGATTGGTTTGTGTCCGCACTTACGGATTTATCCAATAACAAAATTAGCGACTCCACTGGGGATCAATCCCTTTTTCTTTGTGGCCTTTTTGTGTTTTTCTGTGGCCATTTAATCTAGTTTCATTTTTCTCCTGTCTTATCAGTCTCTGAGTCTTCAGGATATCCTGATAGACCTTCTGGGTCCAGAAGCCTTTGTTAATTTTACTTCAATTTTCAAAATTTTTGTTATGTTCAGGAGTTCTTGCACTGCACTTCATTGCAGCCTACGAGAATTTGTCAGGTTTGCACCCTGCACATAGGTTTCAGTGCGAGGTTCTCGCACCTTGCTAAAGGGTCACCTGCGAGAATCATAGATTCTCGCACTGTGTAATATTGCTTGCCTGCGAGCACGATTTTTCAAAATTTTGAAATTGAGTTTTGGTCTTTCTAACTGCCTCGATCAGTTGAATTACCTCTTATGAGTTTCTTGGACCATTGATTGATATATTTTTTGCTTTAGTTTGCATGCGTGAATAGTTTTAGGGTTTCAAGGTTTTTCTTGTCCTTTGTGTCTTGACTTTCGTTTCTTGACTCTTCTTGGCAAAATCATTCTCTCTGACTTCAGATTCTGAGTGTGTTTGATTAGTTGAGAACCAGTGATTGGTTGAAAGTTGAGTACTTGGTTTTTCTCATTTGCTTGTTGGTTTGAAAGTACATTTTCGTTTGCATTGAGAAGACTCATTGGTTTGTTTTTTGTTTTTTTTTTTGCTTTCATTGAAAGAGTTGATTGGGTTGTTATTGCTTGATTCTTTATGATTTGATTTTTTGTTCTCTCATTGGTATAGTGAGAGTTCTTTTTGGAAAGTGAACAACAAGCTTTTCTTTCAAAAATTGTTTTTGTCTTCTAGAAAACATTGAAAAATCAAATTTTAGAGATTGTTGAAGTATTTGAAAAAGACACATAGAGCATTGTCATTTGATAAGTCATTGTTTGTGATGAAATTTGAAAGGAAATTTTGCATTGTAGTACAGGGTTGATCTGGAAAATATTCTCTCTCTCCCATACATAAGATTCATTGAACGAAAAGTGTTATATTTCATTCTCATCCTTGCATTGTTTGGGTCAGAGTCATACAACATAAGTTTCATTTCCGTTACCTTTGAGTAAACAACAGCTCTTAAGAACATTGCGTAATCATAAAATTTATCTAGTAACTCTTTTCTAGGGCTCTTTTACACCAACATTTAGCTAGGCTAGTGCTTTGGAGTAGGAAGAGAGATACACTCTCCAAAAGCTCAAAACACACAATAGCATCTTGAGTTAGGGAGTGTTAAATTCCATTTGCAACCTATTGTCCTGGGAAGCCCTTCTAACACAAGGTTCAAGCACTAGGTCGCATTGGTGTTGGCAGAGTTACTCACCTTGCTTTGTTGACATCAGTGTAGAGATTGCACATATTACGGGGATCACTCGGAGGTATACCCACAATGATGCGTGGAAGCCTTTTGAGTTGATTTCGGGCTTGATACCCTGCCCTTGCGTGTGGATCGGACTGTCGACTGTTCCCCCAGGCTTTACTGTTGTTTGTGGTGACCATAGTGGCCTATCTCTCTAGGTTCTTACCCAAGGTGACTGTGGAGGGGAAAGTCTTCACGGTACCTGGAATTGACGTTGACCAAACTCACTCGGGCTCCTTGGAGGGTATACCCACGATTGTGTGTGGGAGCTTGCACCAGGGTGTAAGTCCGTTAAGTAGGTCGTCAGCGTAAATTTTCCACTCTATCCCTGCCCCTTCTCGTTTCGTTGTTGCGACATTGGATTTCATCACCAACTAGTGGCTTCGAAATTAGAAGGTCTTGTTTGCTTGGTGTCGCTTACTAGATTTTGTTTACTAGCGCGTGTTGTTTGTTTCTCGAAGTTGGCCATAGGAATTTCTTTTTGGAGCTTGTCATTTGTTTACAATAGCTCCCCCAAGTTGCTCACGAAGAATGCAGGGTTTATCTCCTGATCAGGGGATCAAATTTTGCTCAAAAATTCAAAGTGATCGGAATCACTTCAAACCGGATGAGAGCGTAGGCCTCATCGTTGCGAACCCAACGCAACTCATTTTGTCTCAAATGAACGTCGGGAGCGAGAGATATTGCAATCTATTCATAAGGTCAAACAGGTAAAAAAATTGATGCTGACTGTACAGTCCGTATAGGCTGACGTGGCAGGGCCGTATGACCGTACAGAAGTGACGTGGAAAGAATTTGTTGGTTGACAGTTTTCGAATCAAATGGTGACACGTGGAATTTTGTTGGCTAATGGTAAGGTGCCACGTGGCCCAATCATGGGTTGCCACGTGGCACCCCTTTATTGGTTAATTGGTTGTATGTAAAATTATTTGAGTCTGTGGGGTTCGACCCCCGGACCTCCCCTACCGCATCAGCCTTCACAACATCCGCCCGACCGTTACACCGCCATTTGTTCCTTGTTACATAAGTGTGTTTAAATGTATTTGAATTCGCACTATGTAATGAATGGCAGGGGGGATGGGTCGGGGCTTAGCCCCAACCCGCGGTCATTTGATTTCACATGTGACCATACCATCTATGGTATAGCCGACAGTTGGAATGCGGGGAGTTCATATTACATAACCCATGGTTTTGCTTCAAAGCATAGGACCATAGTATAATATATATGTGTGTGGTTGTAATGGTTGGCATGCGGGGGTTAAGCATAGTCCTTGGTCCTTTGCCTTTATGCCATGTGACCCTAACAGGAGCACGGGGGGAGTTAAACAGTTGCAACGGTGTTAACCACTTTTTACCAATGCGCGCGGTCACATGACCTCATACGCCCAGGTGCTAGGCGGTTAGGGGCTGGCGCACCCTTAACCGTCCTACGGTTTGCACCCTTGGTGCGGTTGCGTCTGGTGCTGTGTTTTCATGCTTTAAATTGCGTGTGTGCCAGGTTCATTAGACAAAGGTGCAATTTGTAGATTCAGAGACAACAAGCTTGAAGGGGGAGACTTCTAGGAGGCCTAGCTTCTTCGTTTTTCGACCGATTGAGGTGCCGAAAGAGCCCAGACAAGGGTTTTGGAACGCTCTAAAGCCATTGGAGCAGTCGGATTGTCAGTATGAGCATTGTAAGACATGTTTTTGAGCACTTTGAGCAATTAATAATAATGATCCATTGGAAGCTGGACCAGGAGATGTAGCCCAAGAGAGGGGTGAACTCCTTTATCAAATTGTTGTGTTTATGTGCTTATGTTCATTGATTATGCTGCTGTCTATGTGTATTTTGCATAAGTAATTCCTTAATCTATGTGTTGCAAACTGATCCATTTGCTTTAAACACATAACATTTACATTGCAAATAATTTCAAGTATTTCAAGTCTTCTTTCATTTTTAGATCAAGTTGGTATCAGAGCACTGGTTTTTGAAGACTTGATTGTTTGCAAGTTTTGTTTCTGATGATCACAAGGTTGAAACTCACAAGAGGAGAAGGTCAACTTGTGGAGCCAAGTTCTCATCCGACAAGGAGGAAGCATATACCATCACCACAAGTTTCAGGGCGACATTCACCAAGCATGGCTCATGCAGAAAGTCATGAACGTGTTCTTGCCGAAAATGAAGATCTCAAAGAGGTTGTCATGGAGCTGAGAGAGATGATGAAGATCATGATGGAAAGGAACATATTGTCGCAGGGTGAAAGGTCCAACCCTTCAATGCATAAGGGAGGTAGTGGTGACAAACCTCCAGACGGAAATAGAGAGAATGATGTGTTAGAAAAACAGGACCGCGGAGCAATAAAATAAAACAAATGTAGAAACAAAAAACACAGAAGACACACAATACAAGAGAGACACAGATTTACGTGGTTCACCCAATGTGGGCTACGTCCACCAGAGAAATTGAAATCATATTTTTGCCTAAATCTGGAACATGTTTTACCTCTTTCAACAACCATTGGTTTCCATTTCGTTGTTTTATTTTTACATTTCCCATTCCAACAATTTTGCATGGTCTATTATC
>ML776892.1:422312-453513 GCA_009831015.1 Picea engelmannii | reverse complement strand
CTATTTGCCCAAGTCGCCTTTAGATTTTATCTTTGGGAAAGATATTGTTGTCGATGGTCAATATGACATTGATAGGGCAGAGAAGTTCATTGAACAAATTCAGTCAATACATCAAGTGGTGCAAGAGCAGTTGGAAAAGAGTCGGGCCAAGTACAAGACGAGACATGACAAGCATCATGTTGATCACAGTTTCCAAGTTGGAGATGAAGTTTGGCTTTACATCAGCAAGGAGAGGCTTAAAGGAGAAGGTAAAAAGTTGAAACCGATTCGATATGGTCTGTTCAAGATTATCGACAAGATTGGTAACAATGCTTTTCATTTAGATTTGCCTCCTTATATGCAGATGTATGCAGTTGTTAATGTTGATAATTTGAAGTTGTATGAGCCTCCACTGATTGATGATCAAGGAGAGCATGTTCCGATTACTTCCATAGATGATTTTTCTCTAGAGTATCTAACAGAACTGCAGGACGACACCATCCTTGACAGGAGAATGTGAACTTCAAAACAAGGAAATGTGGAGTATATTCGAGTTGGTCTTAAAGGGACGAATCCAAGAAAGGCCAAGTGGATTGAGGTTGGAAGGGTGAGGGAAATTTACCCTCATCTTCACATAGACTGAAAATAGTCTTTTGGAGGTCCAAAAGCTTCCCAATGGGGAGGTGTGATCAGGGGATCAAATTTTGCTCAAAAATTCAAAGTTCTTAGAATCGCTTCAAACTGGACGAGAACGTAGGTCTCGTCGTTGCGAACCCAACGCAACTTGTTTCATCTCAAACGGACATCAGGAACGAGAGATATTGCAATCTATTCATAAGGTCAAACAGGTAAAAAAAATGATGCTGACTGTACAGTCCGTACAGGCTAACGTGGCAGGGCCGTACGACCATATAGAAGTGACATGGCAAGCATTTGTTGGTTGACAGTTGTCGAATCAGATGGTGACACGTGGAATTTCGTTGTCTAATGGTAAGGTGCCACGTGGCCCAATCATGGGCTGCCACGTGGCACCCCTTTATTGGTTAATTGGTTGTATGTAAAATTATTTGAGTCCGTGGGGTTCGACCCCCGGACCTCCCCCACCGCATAAGCCTTCACAAAATCAGCCCGACCGTTACACTGCCATTTGTTCCTTGTTACATAAGTGTGTTTAAATGTATTTGAATTTGCACTATGTAATGAATGGCGGGGGGGACGGGTCGGGGCTTAGCCCCGACCCACGGTCATTTGATTTCACATGTGACCGTACCATCTATGGTATAGCCAACAGTTGGAATGCGCGGAGTTCATATTACATAACCCATGGTTTTGTTTCAAAGCATAGGACCATAGTATAATATATATGCATGCGGTTGTAACGATTGGTGCGCGGGGGTTAAACATAGTCCTTGGTCCTTTGCCTTTATGCCATGTGACCCTAACAGGAGCACGGGGGGAGTTAAACAGTTGCAACGATGTTAACCACTTTTTGCCAATGCGCGCAGTCACATGACCTCATACGCCCAGGTGCTAGGCGGTTAGGGGCTGGCGCACCCTTAACCGTCCTACGGTTTGCACCATTGGTGCGGTTGCACCCGATGTTGGGTTTTCACGCTTTAAATTGTGTGTGTGCCAGGTTCATTAGACAAGGGTGCAATTTGTAGATGCAGAGACAATAAGCTTGAAGGGGGAGACTTCCAGGAGGCCTAACTTCTTCGTTTTTCGACCGATTGAGGTGCCGAAAGAGCCCAGACAGGGGTTTTGGAACGCTCTGAAGCCATTGGAGCAGTTGGTTTGTTAGTCTGAGCATTGTAAGACATGTTTTTGAGAATTTTGAGAAATTAATAATAATGATCCATTGGAAGATGGACCAGGAGATGTAGCCCAAGAGAGGGGTGAACTCCTTTATCAAATTGTTGTGTTTATGTGCTTATGCTCATTGATTATACTATTGTCTATGTGTATTTTGCATAAGTAATTCCTTAATCTATGTGTTGCAAACTGATCCATTTGCTTTAAACACATAACATTTACATTGCAAATAATTTCAAGTATTTCAAGTCTTCTTTCATTTTTAGATCATCTCCAGAGCATCTCGACGAGTCACAACCTTTGCCTACAGCTACACCTGAGGACTCTCCTCAGCACGGTGAAGCTACAGTTGTTATCACACCCCAAGTGGAATCAACTGAATCTCTAGAACCTTTTCGAATTACTAATACTAGAGAGGACTATCGAATTCGCGATGGTGAACGACCTTTTGTGCAGTTAAATTCTTCTAGAGACGTAGTTGTTACCTCTTCTAGATCACCCGTTGGGCCCTTTCCCAATGTAGAAGGCCAAGATCCTTTTTGGTCAGCAGACGTCCGCAGGCCCCTATTTAGTCTTGAGTCACCTGTCGTCTCCGAAATCAACCCTCCGGTGTTTTCTAAGACAAAGACTATACCGGTGAATACCACTTATCAGATGGCCCATATCGCGATTACTATGAGTGTCCCAACTGGGTTCACTACAGTTGGTCTTCCTCCTATAAACACCCAACGAACACCCCATGTTACTTCGACACTACCACCCGGTTACCATGCGTTGAATGCTTTGTTGAATGCTTTGAATCCAACACCTCCGCAAACCCCATCTGGTACTCCTGGTGGTCCTTCTTTTCATGGGCACCCTATTCCCAGTTTTATTCTGACACTTCCTCAATTTCCTTCTGGCAATCCTCATCCTAGTGGCACTATACCGACCATTGCACCAAACTTGCAGATTCCCTTTGGTGGACAAGGTGGTACGATTCCTTTTCCTTTTACCGAACACAATACAATTACTACACAACCTACGATTAGCACACAACTTTTGGTTGGAACTCCACCTACGATAGGGGGACCAACCCCACCTTTTGGAAAAAATATACCTCCTGCTTTGGCCTAGTATTGGAATCATATGCTACAAAATCTTCCTCAAACGACTGGGGGGAAACAACTTGTCCCTACTATAGGCCAACCATATCCAGGTATACCTAATCCTATTTGGGGTCAGGGTCAAAATGCTCAACCTCGGGTCCCTACTCAAACTCAAGGTTACAATCCATGGAACTACTATCCTCTCTAGCCACCACCGAATCAACCAGGTTCTTCCCACTATGGGTAGACTGCGTACGGGCCTACTGGTTTGCCAACAGGGCTTCCACCCCAAAGTCACTAGTACCCGCAGGTGAATCGACAGTTACCTTTTCTTGCTACTTTGGATTTGCCAGACTTGTCTAGGATTCTAAATGATCCCATTCGTCACTCTCCCTAATGGCCTGTTATTCCAACCAAGCTTCCATCAGACATTCCTAAATTTGATGGCAAAGTGGGAGAGGACCCGAACAATCATGTTATGACTTTTCACTTAGGGTGTTCATCCAACTCGTTGATGGATGACTCTATTCGTCTACGTCTTTTTCAACGAACACTTACAAGTTTAGCTGCGAAGTGGTATATTGAATTGCCACGAGGTTTCTTCTCTGATATTAACACCCTAGCTATGGCTTTTCTTACACATTATCAGTTACCGATCTGTTATGATACTAGGACTGAGATTTTGACTTCCTTCAAACAGACTAAAGGCACTCATATATCTGATCATATACATGAGTGGTGAAGGAGACGACGTCTCATCAAACTTGAACTTCCCGATCATTTACTGGCCGAATGGTTTACGAAGTCCTTTGTGAATGAAATCGGTAAGGACATTGCCATGGGTGGCATTGTCATGGAAGAGCAGGCTATAAGTTGTGCTCAGTATCTCGATCTCGTTTATTCACAAACGGGAACACTTTACAATTTTCTACCTAAATTACCTCGTCCTGGTACTTCCAGCACTTCAACTACTCCAGCTGCCTCACATGCAGCTGACGGTGTGATTGGTACTACCCACGCCCACTCACATTCTGTTTCAAGTACAACCCCTAAATATCCTTCTTCTAATGTTCAAAATGCTTTGTCTCATGTCACTCCCGCCGGTTAAACTTCTGAGGTGAACGTCTTTCAATCTACCCCGACCGGTAAAAATAAATCAAAGAAGGGGAGAGGCAAGAATAAGGAGGGAAAAAATAATAATCAAACAGAGCAACCTAAAAATACCCCTGTTGAAGATCGGAATAAGCACAAACCACGATACCCTTGCCTTATCTGTGGTGATGATCACTACATGAAGGATTGTCCACGATGTGCCGAGGTTACTAAGTTCCTTCAAGGAACGCCAAAACCATCTACGCCGGCAGTCTTGTCCCAACCCTTCCTGTTAGAAAAAAAGGACCGCGGAGAAATAAAATAAAACAAATGCAGAAACAAAACACAGAAGACACACAATACAAGAGAGACATAGATTTACGTGGTTCACCCAGTGTGGGCTATGTCCACCAGAGAAATTGCCAGGTCCTTCCTTTATTATTATCCAACAAAATGAAGGGATACAACCTACAGCAAAACCCGTTGTAACTTCCTCTTCTTTCTCTCACAGTCTCCTCTCTCAGAATACAATATTCACCATCATCCATAGCCGTAATACATTTCCCTCATAAAAGAGGGTTGCCTTCTAGGGCAAAAAACCCTAACATAATATCTACCGTTAGATCTGCGACCTTATAATGAATGGTCCAGATTTACAATGAAATTACAATATACTTTTATAAGGCAATTTTTTCTTCGGGGGCTTCGCCCCCGAACCCTCGCTTGCCCCCAGACCCCCCAGCCGAGGGGATAGGCCTCCCGAACCCCGCAGAGGGGGTACCCCCCCTCTGCACTCCCCCGCATGGAAGAGTGTACATACTTCTGGGGTGTAAATACTTCATGAGGTATAAACACAGATGAAAGAAAGGACCTCTGAATCAGGAAGATAATCAGGCCCCACAACCAATACTTCTCATCTCAACAATAGGCTCAGTTGGTCATCCATGACCAACCATCTACTTCTACGACATCATATGTTTTGATGTGTACCGGTGATTCTAATTCAAACAACGTTGCACTCACGACTAGAGCCAAAGATTATACTCCATATAAGGAGAAGGTTGACGATTTACCTCCTGCTTTGGTACATCCCTCTCCACCGACTCCACCTACAAACGGTCCTCTTCATCTCAAACAAACGAGCCTTGATACAGTTTTGCGACCCCCCCCTATGGGTGTTGTTCGAAAATTGGATTTCAATCCTCATGCTTGTGTAGCCCAGAACTATAGCATTGTCAAATATCTGGGCCAAGCACCTTCAGCGATGTTTGCCCTTGAAGTCGTTCAGTCTTGTCCTGCACAACGGAGGGCTCTGTTGAAAGATATAGGTGGAATTGACCCAACAGATACGAATTTAATAGTCTTTGACTTGGAAGATCATATTCCAAGGTTACCCCCTCATCTTTCGTTTCAGATACAAGTTGTTGTCTCTGACAAGAACATTTGTCGAACTGTTATCGATGAGGGTGCCTCTACGTGTGTAATGTCTTTTGCTTGTTGGAAAGCCATTGGCTCTCCTTCCTTAAATGAATCACAAACTACTCTGAAAGCCTTCAATGGCTCTGGTTTTAAGCCTTACGATGTTCTTCCATCGTTGCCCGTTACTCTAGAAGGTAAGACAGTCCAAATTGAAGTGGAAGTTTTCGATGCTCCCCTTGATTATAATCTTCTGCTTGGTCGTAGCTGGATAGATTCCATGCACGCTGTTGTGTCAACACTTTTCCGTGTAGTACATTTTCCTCATCAAGGAAAGGTTGTTACGGTTGACCAACTTGCCTTCTTTAATTCCGATATTCGCACTGGAAATGTGCCGTTTATAGCTAAAACCCCACCAGGTTACGAGAATGTCTGAGTAGGCCTTTTAAAAAACTCTTCGTTAATGGGTACTTTCCCCATTCCACCACCCGATGTTCCATGCCCGTCAGTTTCTTCTATCAACATGATCTCCACCGTACCTCATGAACTTCCTGTGTCTTTCGACCCTTGGATAGTCCCTGACCCTGGAGATCACACTCGTTTCGGCGACGTCATGCCGTTAAGTCTGGTTGAGTCTGCTTATCACGCCATTCAATCGGCAACACCTTCTACACCTTCTCTTGATGAGTTGTCTCCTGATCCTTTCCGTGTCATCTTTCCCACTGACGAGATGATCATGTCCATCATGGAGGATACCCCTTGGGACGATGGGCATCATCGTTCCATACTCTTTCTGGAACAATACACTCTTGAGAACTACCAACGGATTTCAGCTTCGTCGACCATTGTTGTCATATCGACCGTTCCCGGATCTACACATGATGTGTTTGCCGAAGGGAACCCCTGTAATATCTCTCCCACTATTTCTATTGACATATCAGTTAAACCTAGGATAGTTGAACATGTTCACATTGGAGCTTCGTGTTATCTAGATGAAATCGTCACCGATACATCTCTGTTCAAAGAATTTCGTGACATCTTCGCCTGGAGCTACAAAGAGATGCCAGGTATCGACCCTGCAATTGTTGTACATGAGATAAAGACATACCCCGGAGCTAAACCAGTCCGGCAGCACCTTCGTCCAGTCCACCCACGTAAAGCGACGACTATCAAGCTCGAGGTTGAAAAACTTCTCAAAGCCGGCTTTATTTATCCCATGGCTCTGACAGAATGGGTTTCTAACCCTGTACCGATTGATAAGAAAGGTGGAAGTATTCATGTATGTTTTGATTATAGGGATATTAAAAAAGCCTGTCCAAAAGACAACTTTCCAACCCCTTTCGTCGACCAGATTGTCGATGATCGTGCCGAAAGTGAAATCTTTTCTCTCATGGATGGTTTTTTCGGCTATAATCAAATTAACATCACTCCTGAGGACCAACATAAAACCGCTTTTATTTGTCCTTAGGGTACTTTTGCCTATAGGAAACTTCCCTTTGGTCTTAAGAACGTTGGCGCGACATTTCAATGTGCTATGTCTTATGCTTTTCATGATATAAAGCATATCGTTCAACCCTATTTGGACGATTTACCAGCTCATTCTTTGCACCGCACTGATCACCCCACTCAGCTCCGAGCCATTTTCGTTCATTGTCGGTTCTATCGTATTCGTTTAAATCCTCATAAATGCATTTTTTGTGTAGAATCCGACCGTCTTCTAGGTTTCATTGTTTCCCGTCAAGGGATCCGGGTAGATCCTCTTAAGGTTGAGGTGATTCTTAATCTCCCTCCTCCTTCTACACTGTGCCAGTTGCAAAGTTTGCAGGGGAAAGAAAACTTTCTTCGTCGTTTCATCCCTAATTACACCGAGATTACTCTTGGTTTTATGTGGCTACTAAAGAAAGATTATGAGTTCGTCTGGGATACCGTGGCCAACAATGCTTTTGAGGATTTGAAGTTGTCCCTCACGCAAGCTCCGCTTCTTTTTCCTCCTGATTATAGTCGTGATTATTTTCTTTATCTTGCTGCCTCCGAGTATACCATTGGCATGGTTCTCGTTCAAGAATATGATGCACACGATGAACATGTTATTTATTACTTGAGTCGAAGTCTCACATCAACTGAAATCAAGTATCAACATGTTGAAAAACTAGCTTTGGCTGCCGTTCAAGTCGTTCAACGCTTTCGGCATTATATTCTCTCAAGAAAAACTACAGTGGTTTCTCATTGCAACCCTATGCAACACATTTTGACACGTCAATTGCTAGGGGGCAAGTACTCCAAATGGATTGTCATACTCCAGGAGTTTGACTTGGAATTCTATTGCGCCACATCTAATAAATCCTTAGTTTTTGCTGAGTTAATATGCGATTTTCCTCACTCTGCCATGGAAAATGTAGCAGTAGATTCATTGCCCGATGAATCTCTTTTCCTTATTAGCACTGACGATCTTTGGTATGGGGATATCATTATATATCTCCAAACCCAGAATTTCCGGCCTGCTTTGTCTAGTACTGAACGACGTCGCATCCATTATCAAGCTCGTCAATACATTATCCTCGGGGATACTCTTTACCGTCGGGGAATTGACTCTATTTTTCGACGTTGTCTGACATTTGACGAAGCCGAGAAAGATCTGAATGACTGCCATTCTGGAGCATGTGGTGGTCATATGTCTGGGTATGCTACTGCCCAGAAGATCCTACGCGCAGGGTATTTTTGGCCTTCCTTGTTCAACGACTGCATCACTGCCGTTCAGAAATTCCATGCCTGCCAGACCTACAATCAGAAAATTCGGTCGCATCTTGCTCCTCTTCATCCCGTGGTCTCATTTGGTCCTTTTGCAAAATGGGGCATTGATTTCATGACATGTCACCCTCACTCGGTCGGGGGGCATGGTTACATCATTGTAGTTGTTGATTACTTTACAAAATGGGCCGAGGCGATGCCAACATTTGATAATACTGGAAAGACTGCAGCGTTGTTTCTTTTTAACCATGTCATAGCTCATTTTGGTGTTCCCCAAGCTATCATTACTGATCATGGTAGTCATTTTAGGAATTTTATGATGTCTGAACTTACGAAAAAGTTGGGTCTTCGTCATGATAACTCAACACCCTATTATCGGCAAGCTAATGGCCAGGTCGAAGCAATCAACAAAGTTCTTATAACTATGCTTCGACGGATGATAGGCATTCATAAAACAAGTTGGCACATGATGTTGTTTTCAGCATTGTGGGCGTATCAGACATCTGCCAAATCCGCTACTGGGTTTACACCCTTTCGATTAGTCTATGGTGTGGAAGCCATTCTTCCTATAGAATGTGAGATACCTTCTATGAAGCTAGCTGTCAAACTCTTACCCGATACTTCTGCTGAAGAAGAACATCTATTGTATTTGATGCGATTAGACGAAACTCGACGTGACGCCACTCTAGTAATCGAAGCCCAGAAGAAATGTGTCAAGGCACAGTATGACAAGCATGTCAAGCCTCATGTTTTCTCTGAAGGTGATCTTGTTCTTCTTTATGAACAATATCTAGATGTGTTAGGAGCTAGGAAATTCAAACCAATGTGGCGAGGTCCTTATATTGTTCGCCGAGTTTTAGAAAAAGGAGCATATGAGCTGGTTGATTACGATGGTATCCCTTTGAGTGAACCCAGGAATGGGTTGTACTTGAAGAAGTACTATGCATGAATCATTTGTGCACAAGTACTTGTATTTTATGTATCATACTTTGTGTGTGTTACTTTAGTTTTCTTTTGACGTTATCTGGTCTCTGCCCTTATGTGACGTTGTGTTTGATTTCTAGATGTCGGAGTCTTCTCTACCCTATATTGGCTTTGCTGATGGTGCTAGCCGTAGTACTCGGAACCTAGCTTCTGCTGCCTGGGCAATCTATGCCCCAACAAATGAACTTATATATTTACAAGGTGTATGCTTTGGCCGTGCAAACAACAACATCGTAGAGTATAGCGTCGTTATTTAATTATTGGTTGATGCTATCTCACTCGGAATTCGTCATTTGGTTGTGCGACTTGACTCGCAGCTTGTAGTACTATAGCTAAGTAATGTCTACTCTATTCTAAGTCCTACTTTGTTACGGGTGTATTTATGAATTCGTCCCTTGGAACGATATTTTGATCACATTGAATATCAGCATATTCCTATATGTCTTAATACATTAATAGATGCATTGGCTAATTATGTATTGGACAGACATTTGAACCATTTATAAATCAAACACATTAAAATTCACACAATATAAAGTAAACCGGTAGAAGCCATCTATATATATAACGATCAAAAGAGTTTTTTACAAATAGTTTGTCCGAAGACCAAAATATCAAAATTTGAAGCTCATAGCTTCTACAAAGTGACGTCACGGATGACGTTCATGGTAACACATTACTTCCCTAGCAACCCTATGGAGCAGTCGACCCATAGCTGCTGATACCCCTACAGTGTGACGTTGATTGCGTCGTGGAACCTCTTCCAGAGTCATATCTGGAATGTCTGTTGTCAGGCCCTCTAAATTCTGTTCCACCACCTGATAATCTTCGGCATACTGTGGTGCTGCTGCTGCTACCTCTCCTCGTCATTGGATAGGAGAAGTGCCAAGAGGTCTATACGGTCCAACATATGTGTTATCAACAAACATTTTGTTTTAGTCTTTAGATAAATATATAAAAAAAAAACATTTGAATATGATAAAAAATTCAAAAAACATTTAAAAAGAGAAAATGCGTGTACTTCTTATCGAGGTCTCCCCACTGAGCGTCCTTAGGCAGTGCTAAATCTGGATCTCCTCAGAAATCCAACCCAGCATAAGCGTAGTCATCGACCATCAACATCTGGTTTTGAAGCCAGTCAAAGAAAATATCGTCGTACTTGACGATTGGTCCTGCCACGTGCCGAGCCATGAGCCGACACCATCTCAACATTCTTGGATCCCTAGGACCCGGGAAATCCCACTCAACCTGTAGTCCAAATACAGGGACCCTCTCGAGGAAGAAGGACACTAAAAAAGATCCATACCCAAATTGTTTCAATTCACCTTGCCTACATTTGGTTAATTGCCTTTTGATACTGTGAAGCACAGCATCTGCCCAGTTGAATACTCGAGGCTCTGTACACTCGATGGCATACTGGAAGTAGCTCTGTAATTCCATATGAGGAGCAGAACTCCCGGCCATCTGAGCTATAGTAAAAAGGATAGTGCGGAGGGTCAAGTCTTGTACCCCCTAGATAGCAACTTTTCCCTTTTTCCTCTCAGCCTCAGGTACACAGTATTGATTGCAGTATTCACTCATCTTTAATCCAACGCCTCTACTAACGGTCAGGCTGACATAATACCTGCACCTGGATAATCCAGTCAAGAAGTATATGTCCTCAATGTCTATGGACAATGTGTGAGCTCCTACATTGAAAACTTGTTGATCTGGGTCCCACGTACGGACTAGATACTCCAATAGTCTGACTTGGGCCCTCATGCCCAGGATACGAAAGTATTTTAAGAGCCCACAATCTCTCAATGCAGCTATGGTGGGAGGATGATTCTTGGCATTTGAATTATCCTCTTCATGTTCTCGTTCACGCCACTCAAGCACCATGTTTATGGCTATTTATCTGCACAAGGAACATAAAAAGAGGATTAATGATTTTGTTCATGATCTAGATCTTTTTCATTGGCTAAATATTTAAAAAAAAATTGGGTTCTGCGGTTCTCGCAGGTGCCTCATTTACACAGTGCAAACACCTCGCAGGTGGCTCGAGGCTCACCTACGAGAACACATCATTCTCACAACTCCCGTATGGGTTGCCTGCAAGAATGCCTATGGACATGTAGAGTTCAAAAAACAACTTGAAACTAAAAAATTAACCAATGAAATTGAAAATTTAAACCATGAAAATGTGAAGGATGAAGATCTTACCGTAATGCTACAGACGGTTCATTGAATGATCTCTTATAGCTCCCAAAAATCGACGCCAAATTCGAAGGGTAAAAAGGGAATTTTGGAACTCAATAGGGGAAATATGAAATGATATGGTAAAAATGTTTATTTACTCATTTAATTTACTTTTTACTATGTCATTTTTGGGTTTTTATGCTTATTTATTGATTAAACCTAATTCCTAATATCAAGATGAGTGTAATGACTTGCAGGTGTGTTGACATTGATGATTACATACAAGGATATGGACACATTTTTCTCCATTATGGTGTGATTTTGATTGTTTTTTATGGTTTTTTACATAAAACCTCGAGCGTCGTTTTTGTCCGTTTTTACGCTCATGAAAAACATAAGAACATGATCGAGCATAGTTTTATCACTTTTTCGGGCTCACTAAGGTTATACGAAAAAGGAACCCCCCTGGAGTTCTCTTTAAGCTCTTTTTAGACTCTCTAAACATGAAAAGATTACCGAGCGACCTTGTTATTTTCACGCTCGATAAAGTATTTGAAGTATGCATCTGGTGAACGATAATTTCTCTCTTTTTCGATCTCATCCAGACTATTTTACGAAAAAGGAACTGAGATAGTTCTCTTTTAAGTGTTTTTCCAAACTCTATAATCTTGAAAAACCTTCGAGTTTACTATCTCTGGACTCGTTAAACAAACATTGACAGACCCGTGATGGGACCAAACCACTCCTTCTTAGGGTTCGTTAAATATACTCTGAGGGACTCGTCTGAAGGATGAGCTTATATCAATAAGCATATGTTATCCTCCTCAAGATTGCATAAAAATAAAGAGGTACTCGCTAGAAATGGTGGGGGAAAATTTGGGAAATGGATATGTTTCATCTTCTTATTGATTGGCAGTAAGTGTCGCTCTTGAACATGACACCCCCTATTCATCATTTGAAGCCGGTTTGGGAAATCCATTTGTCTCTCTTTCGATTGATTACAAGGTCATTCCATGTGTCGTCTTTGAGTCAATGCTGCCAAATCATTGGTCGTGTCATTCATGTGTTCAAGAAAAGTCCCTCTGAAACCTATATTGAGTCGGCCATCTGCAGTTATCCATTCTCTCCGTGTCGGTCTTCCCTGTGTCCAGTCCAATTTGCAATATTCTTTGTTTCACCTTCAAACTCTGTTACTCATTTTATGTCATTGATGGGGGATACATTAAGGCCCTCCTATGACGAGTTTTGTTCTGTCGAATTCAACTCATTATCTGGAATCAAGACTTAGAAATTATTTAGTGCCTTGGATCTTGCATGCCTCAATGGCAAGTTTCCTCGCTTTCGACAGTGGGTCTACATTATTGACCCCTGATCGAAAGATTCCGTCAGATGTTCGACATCAACTCATTTATTCACACTCGATGGATTGTACTTTGGTACCTTGGGAGTCATTGACATTAATGGTGATTTCCCTTGCACTTGTTAACGGTTTCATCAATGACTGGTAATCAAGTGGTTTCTACCATGTTCGACTTCAACACATGTAATCACATGGTTAGATTCATACTTTTGGTGGTGAATTTGAAGACCCTGGATATCATCTTTGCGGTCAAGGTTGCGATGGAGTATGTATAATTTGCGACACATAGATCCACTATGTATGTTTTGTGGCTATGTCGTCTTGATTTGAAATTTCTCGCATAGATCCACAGTGTATTCAGGTGGTTATGCTATATTTTGATGGCATGGATCCACAGTGTATGATTGGTGGCCATGACCTTTGTCTATAATATCATCAGTCTGTGATCTGAGTATGGGAATGCCTACCTCAAAATTGGTATATATGATATTTTGCAGATGCTTGAGTGTTTGCAGGTTTCCGAGTAGATGTGCTCCTGGTTCTCGACACACACATGTAGCTTACAAAGTCTATCGGTTGTCACTAGTTCCAACCTCATACTTTGGGGGGGAATTATATTACCCATGATTTTGGTTTTCATGATGATATATTGATGATGGTGTACTCAGGCTCTTCATTAGAACTTTCTCCTGAGAAAAGTTACCTTCATCTCTTTCCAGAAATCATAGTTTTGAAGCAGGTTTGCAGGCTGCTAATACATTTGCCTGCGAGAATGCATGATTCTAGTAGGTTGCCTTAAGCCAGGGTGTGAGAAGTTCACACTGTGTCTAACTACTAGGGTGAGAACTCTTTCTAAAGAAGGGAAAAAGATGAATTCTCGAAGCTTCTAGAAGGGAATCTTCTAAGAGGATGAGATGTCATTCGAATGGTTATCTAAGTACTGGATTTCCTGATATTTTGGGATCATTCTTATCCAAGTAACTAATTCATTCTCTCCTATATATTGAGGGGATTCTCATGGAAAAGGTTAGAAGAAAACAAGCAAGATATTTATTGGAGAATTAGTGAAAGACTGTGTGAAGGAATAAAGCTACAGCAGCTAGAGAACTCTAGCAAGTTTATCAAAAGTGGTTGATCTTCTTCATGCAAGTGAGCAAGTGTGTGTGTCAGAGATAAGGGCCATTGAAAGAAAGTTTTCAACATCAAGGCTCAGGTTGTAATCTTTACTTTCCATCAATATGATACAGTAATGTGTCCATTTCCCATAAAGTTAGTTCCACTTTATTGTATAACTCCTTGATCATATATATAGATTGACTGTTGAATAGATTGTACTTTCTTCACTTCGGTTGGCTTGTATTGTTTTGATATTGACTCTATAAGAGAACTGGAGTGAAGCAGGAGAAAGAAAGAAGAATGGAAGCGATCATAAGGTATGTTCTTTTATCGTATCTTCTAGTATATTCAATAGTTAAAATCTAGGGAAAGAGTATCATTCTGTCTTGCTTTGTTCTAGATCTAGGTGGATCTAGGGAGATCGGTTTGTGTCCGCACTTACGGATTTATCCAATAACACCCTTTTCCCACCTTCCAGCCCCTAATACCTTTCCCTCTCTGTGGAAGCTCATTCCCCCTTCACTCATTCATTGTGGTCGGTCTGCACCTGGTGGTTTTTAAAAATTTATTAAATGTTATGCATGATTACATATATAGCAGCAGGCTCCTAGCCTTCAACACTTAGGCTCCTTGGCCTAAAAAACACATAATCCACCAACTTATAAAAACTTGGCTCACCAGCCTATAAAATATAATTACAATTCCTTTCAGAACATGATTTACAATAGGACTCGGCCTTGGGGACACTACAATCCCCCTCTTGTTATTTCTGCATTGTCCTCAGTGCAAATTACACTGTCTCTGCAAGCTTTTCAAAATTTTCAAAAAGATGCGGGTACTCTACCCACATAGCATCTGCATGCTCCCATGTCGCATCCTCAGGAACGTACCAGGTCCACTAGACCTTTACAAGCTCTATAGCTCGATTCCGGAGCTATTTTCTTTTCCTGTCCAATACGCGCACATGATTCACTTGCAGGACACCTTCTGGTTCCACCTAAAGCACATTCCAATCGATAAAATGATTAGCATCAGGTACATATTTCTTAAGAAGTGAAACATGAAACACATTATGTACAGTCATAGATGCAGGTAATGCAAGCATGTATGCAACTGGCCCAATCCTTTCCAGGATTTCAATTGGCCCACAAAATCTTGCTGCCAACTTGGCGCAACTTCCCAACTCCAAGGAACTCCTGTTATTTTTCACTTTCAGGAAAACATGGTCACCCACTTTGAATTCTCTGTGGTTTCTGTTACTTTCAACGTAACTTTTCTGCCTATCTTGGGCAGCTTTCAGATTCTGTTTAATTTTTAACATTTGGTCCTCCATCTCTTTGAGAAGCTCAGGCCCAACTACTGCTCTGTTAGCTAGATTATCCCATCTTACTGGTGTGTTGCACTTTCTTCCATAAAGTGCTTCAAATGGGTTCATCTTCAACAATGCATGATACCCATTATTGTAAGGGAATTCTACCAAATGCAGGTAGTCTTCCCACCTTGATGGTTTATCCATCACATACATTCTCAGTATGTCTTCTATTACCCTATTCACCCTTTCTATCTGACCATCAGACTCAGGATGATATGATGTACTAAAGTTTAGATTCGTTCTGAATCCCTTGAACAATCCTTTCCAGAAATTTGAGGTGAATTTCGGGTCCCTATCATACACAATTGTCTTAGGAATTCCGTGAAAGCATGCAACTTCTTTTAAAAATATATCAGCAACATCAGATGCTCTATGTGTGGTTTTCAATGGAATAAAATGGGCAGCTTTTGTAAGCGTTTCCACCACCACCATGATTGAATCATGCTGCTTGCTTGTTCTAGGTAGTCCGGTGATAAAATCCATTGTTACCACGTCCCATTTCCACTCAGGAATGGGTAAAGGTTGCAGCAACCCTGCTGGGTGCCTATGCTCAGCCTTAACTTCCTGGCACTCCATACATCTAGTGATGTATTCAATGATTTCCTTCTTCAGACCCGGCCAAAAGTAATGGATTTTGACTGCTGCCATAGTTTTCTGGTATCCAGGATGCCTAGCACAAGCCACGTTATGCATTTCTTTCAGAATTGCTAGCTTCAAATCTCAAACATTGGGTACATACACTCTATTTTTATACAGAAGTAAGACATCCATTCCCAAGGTGTAACTTTCCTTGGTCTGTGGTATCTCACGCTGCTATAGCTTTTCTACTAGACCTCTGTACTGTAAATCATCATTTCTAGCTTCCAAAATTATGTCTTTCATCTCAGTCCTGTACATGCTAATGGATGTAGCATGTAATTCATGCACTTTTCTGCTGAGTGCATCAACCACCTTATTTTCTTTCCCTTTGATATGCTTGATATCAAAGTCATATTCACACAGAAACTCCAGCCATATGATTTTCATGGCATTTAAAGTGTATTGATCAAATAAATACTTCAAACCATTGTGCTTTGTTCTCAACTCGAATCTCTTGCCCATGAGGAAATGTCTCCATTTCCTCAAGGCGTGGACGATTGCTGCCAGCTCTAAATCGTGAGTGGCATAATTCCTCTCATGCTCCTTCAAATTTTGGGACTCATAACAAACTACAAATCTCTCTTGGCTGAGAACTCCTCCCAGTCCCTCCTTACACGCATCTGTGTACACCACGTAATCCTTATTTGGATCTGCAATCTTCAGGATTGGAGCGCTAGTTAGTAGTTGCTTCAATCGCTGGAAGCTACTCTCACATTCTTCAATCCACTGGAACTTCTTCTCCTTCCTTTGCAAGGAAGTGATAGAATGAGCTATCTTTGAGAACCTGGCTATAAACCTTCTGTACTAGCCTACCAGACCCATAAAATATCTAACCTCTGCCACATTCCTTGGCACTGATCATTCTCGAATGGCCTCAAACTTTTCAGGATCCACAGTGATCCCTTGTTTTGATATAATGTGCCCCAAGTAATGAATCTGCCTTTGATAAAATGAGCACTTGCTCATTTTTACGTACAGTTGGTGTTCTCCCAACACCTGCAGCACCATTCTCAGGTGTTGCTCATGTTCTTCCTCTATCTTGGAATACACTAAGATGTCGTCCAAGAAGACTATGACAAACTTGTCCAAATAATCTTTGAACACTCCATTTATTAAGCACATGAAAACTGCAGGCAGGTTGGACAGTCCAAACGGCACCACCGTGAACTCATAATGACCGTACCTTGTTCTAAAGGCAGTCTTGTTGATGTCCTCATCATTTATTCTCACTTGGTGATATCCAAATCTGAGGTCTATTTTTGAAAATATTTTTGCATCCTTCAACTGATCAAAAAGATCATCAATCCTTGGCAGAGGATACTTGTTCTTGACAGTGACCTTATTCAACTGCCGAAAATCAATGCACAGCCTTGGCATCCCATCTTTCTTATTCACAAATAGGACCGGGGCTCCCCACAGTGACACATTGGGGTGAATGTATCCTTTCTTTATTAGCTCTTCAAGCTGTGATTGAAACTCCTTAAGCTCTGGTGTACTCATTCTATATGGGGATTTTGAAACTGGAGTTGCTCGTGGCATCAAATTTATAGAAAAATTGATGATGCCCCTCTTTGGAGGTAGTCCAGGTACCTCCTGAAATACATCCTTGAACTCTGTGAGTACCTCATGGTCTTCTAGGTTTGAGACCACATCACTGACTGCTTATTCCACCCGAGCTGCAAATAACTAACAACCTTTCCTGTAACACTTCTTTAGCTGCATGGCTGAGATTTCTCTAACAGCCACGGCTCTGGGAATTCCTTGGACTGTTACTTGATTTCTCTCTTCGTCCAAGCATTTAAACCTCTTGTTACAGCAGTCCAGAAGGGCATGGTGTTGGTCCAACCAGTCCATCCCAATTAAGCAATCGTACGAGCATAAAGGCAGAATATTCAATTTAGCCTTAGTGCTCATTCCTTTCATGTCTATTGAACAGAACTTAACCAATTCAGTGACCTTCCTTTTGGTTCCTATGGCCAACTTCACTAGCCAAGACTTTTCATGTTTGCTTCTCGTTAGATGCAAACTGTCCACCACTCTAGGATCTATACAACTATGGCTAGCCCCTAAATCTATTAAAATAACAAGTGGTCGGTTGTTGATCGTACCTTCCACTTCAATCATGTGCGATTGAAATTCTAGTTGTTTATTGTCCAGGGCTGCGTAGATCCTCGACATTCTGCTACCCATATCCTCCATTGTTTCAGCCTGCTGAACAGTATGGACAGCTTTAGCTTTATCTTTTCTATGGGGGCAGTCTATGTACCTATGATTCCCTTTACAGCCCCAACACTCCATAAGTGGTGGCCTTGGCATCTGCTCACTCCCTTCAACTTTCCTAGGCTCTCTAAAGGATGACTATCCCCAAGGACTGTTACTGAAAAAGGGAGGCTTGTTTCCCTTCTGCCTTTGTTCCTTCTTAAACCTCTTCTAGTCATCCCAAGCCTTCTGAAAGGTAGGCTTTTCTCTTTGTTGTTCATACAAGCATTTTTCCCTCCTTATGGTTTCTTCCATAGTCTTAGGATCATCATACTGAATCTTGTCACCTATGGAAGGTGGAAGTCCACTCAGATACCTCTGAATTTTGACAGCCTCATCCTTGATGAATGGAACATACTTCAGTAGTTCTAGAAAACTCTGTTCATACTCATCAATGGTCATGCTACCCAACTTGAGTTCGAAGAACTTCCTCATCTTTCTGTCATAGTGTCTTTTGGTCAGGTATTTCTTCTCAAAATACCTCTTAAACTCCTTCCACGTGACGTCTTTCTCTCTGATGTGTTTCACCTACACCAATTGATCTCACCACATGGATGCTTTTCCTTTCAGCTGGTACATTGCAATTCTTCCTTCTGCATGGGCAGAATAATTCTACAATTGGAAGTATTTCTTCATGCCCAACAACCATGTTTCGACATCTTCTTCCTTCTTATGTTCACCATCGAACGTAAGCGGTTTAATCTTGTTGATTTCCCCTTTCAATTCATCCCTTCCAGATTTTTGGTGTTTTCTGGTAGGAGACGAGTTTGAACTGCTGCGTGTGCCCCTACTAGAATTTCTTTGGGAGAGACTAAGATGTTTGTTACCACTCCTCGACCTCGTTCTCCTCTCGGGAGTCTTGACGCTTCTTGATCTCCTTCTTCTCTCGGGGGTTCTGTGACCCTCCCTCTTACTTGAGTCTCTTCCCTTCTCGAGTTTCCTCTCTATTCTTTCCAGGATCTTCAACAATTTTAAGTTGAATTCACCCTGTCGATCCCTGACTTTCATGACCTTTCGGCTATCAGCTCTGTGAGCCTGGGCATCTCTTTGTAATCCTTCAATGATTTTCATTATGTGTCCTTCCTTATCCTTCTATTTTTCGTGCCCATTGGAGTTCGATCCTTCCACTCCCACATTGACATCATTTCCTTCCCATTCATCTTCTGTTTCAGAGGCAATCTGCACCTCTTCCCATTCCATACTCGGTGTCGATTTTTCGGCTGTCCTGACACTTGTTGAACTCTGCACACACAATGTGCAATTCAATCCGAAGTTTGTTAGGATAATAATCCCTCAAGGAAATAATATACAACATTCATAATCTAATATGAACAAATACACAATCATTTTGATTCAATAAGTTTTATGAGCTTCTTGTTCGACTCTGCTAAATTCAGGATTTTCGAGACTTCGGGTTTTCGGTACCTAGAACTTCAGAATTTTGGGATTTCGGGTTTTCGGAACCCGAAAGTTCACTTATGCAGTGACTCCCAACCTTCTGTTGTTATAGTCGATGAAATCCAAATTTACGGTTTGCTTTACTCTCCGGGTCTATAGCAGAGTTGTTACCCTCAATCATAGTGGCGCGTGGCATGTTCCAAAGAATCCATGTCACCTTTGGTGACGTCATTGAGGTCCCACCACTCTCGCCTGTCTTCTCGACTCACTGGCACGTGGTACACGTTCACGCACCCACGTCCTTTCCGAACAAGAATCCAACAATCAAGTTCTCCTCTATGATCTGAGTGTACACTGTTTCAGGATTTTGGGGTTTCGGGTTTCGGGACTTTGGGACTTCGGGGTTTCAGGGTTTCTGTACTTGAAACTTCTCATTCACTCTCCTTTCCAACCCCCAACTTCTGAAATTCTGATTTTCCGAAATCCGAAAGGTTTCACGACTAACTTGAGCGTGACTCCACTAGATCTGATGGTCGAGCCTTCCTCCCAGATCTACCGCATAGATATCCACAGTTTTCGGGTTTTCAGGAATTCACGTATCACGATTCCCAAGTTCCTGTGCATCTCGAAACGGGTTTTTTAAAACCTGTGCATGTTTTACCGATCCAAAGGTCACAAAGGTTCGCCATTTCCCTCCCGAACAGATCCTAAGGCTCCTCCAACACTGTTGGTGTGGAGTCCTCTCTCTTCTTGTGGCCTTATACCACACTGGTTGCGGTTTCATAACACCGCTACACCTCCTGAGCTTATATGCTACACCTCCTGAGCTTATAAACACGTCAAGTAACTCCTTGACACTCCAGAGCATGCCAGGGTCTGAAATTGGTCCCCAGGTGTAATTTCTCCTCACACCCTCGGTCCAAAGACCACTCCACTAGCCCATCTAGGCTCAGTGTCGAAACCTAGGCTCTGATACCAAACTGTAACACCCATTTCATACTGTGTAGATGCTACCATGCAAAATAACAACATTCTCACTCTCGATTAATAACATGCATTTAAAACAAGTTAAACACATTCAAACATAGAGTAATCATACGATTTATTTCCATAATAAACAATCAATACTTTTTAACATCAATTCATATACATAGCGGAATACATGTTAGTTATAATATCATATAGGGATGCAAAATCATAAATTAACATCCTCCGATACTTATCTTTTAACAGTGGTAGATTTCACCAACCAAGTGTAGGCCTTCCACGAACCTCCCAGCCTTAGACCGCACTGCTCATCAAGCTCAGTTGTGGGTCACCCCCGAGCTGGGATTAAGCTCCACCTTGAGACAAGGAATCCTAGGTTAGGCTGAGGTTACATGGAAAGCAACACACAACCACAAGGAAGGAATTCTCTCCCAGGAACCACTCACGCTCACTTCCCACAGACCCTCATTCCCCACATGCCTGTTCCACCCCAAGAGTATACACCTTCTCTATCACCTAGACAGTCCTTTGGCTGCTAACCTCCCTTGCCTTCGGTTATAGCAACAGACCGGACCGGAAGTCTCCAGGCTCTGTGGCAGCTACAGGGTTCCTTCCAAGAGTTCTCTCCTTCCTCTACACACTCTCTCACCTAGAGAGAGATGATCACAGGCCAAAACCACCTATTCATCCAACCTCAAACACCACTCTCGCCTAGAGAGAGTGTTTCACAACTGGTTACAAGCCATACGCAGTCCAGCACTGCACGGTTGCATCAACCCATGGAAAATACAGACACCGACTTCCTCAAAACGGGTTCAGAAATGGAAAAATGGGGTCTCACGATCACAACTTCGGAACAAAGGCTTCACGCACAGGCTCCATTTTAGACAGAGGATGCACATGGATTCCCCAGACACCACCCAGATTTTTCGGTTCAGAACAGAGGGATACATAGGTTTTCTCAGAGCTAGATATGGGCTTTTTGGATCACAGGGACACTCGAAGGTTCTCTGCAGAACTTGGGTCAGTCATACTACCCAGAGCCCATACCTACTTAGGTAGTCCGATCGAATGGGAGAAGGACCCCTCTCATGGCCCACCCTGGTTGTTTTATTCACATGCACCAGGGTTGACACTTGTCTCCCTGGGGACTGCATGCGTTCTACCAACACGCATCACCTTCCTCATGGTCGAGAACTTAGGATAAAACATGAAATGCTCATGCCCTTTTGGAATAATATTAAAATATTATTCCCAAGGCTAAAGCCCCCTAGGCTTAACACTTAGCCTCTTTTCCCACCTTCCAGCCCCTAATCCCTTTCCCTCTCCGTGGAAGCTTAGTCCCCCTTCACTCATTCATCGTAGTCGGTCTGGACCTGGTGGTGTTTACAAATTTATTAAATGTTCTGCATGATTACATATACATCAGCAGGCTCCTAGCCTTCAACACTTAAGCTCCCTGGCCTAACAAACACATAAGCCACCAGCTTATAAAAACTTGGCTCACCAGCCTATAAAATATAATTACAATTCCTTTCAGAACATGATTTACAACAGGTCTCGGCCTTCGGGACACTACACATAACCTACCTCCATCATAGCCACAGTGATGCATAGGAAAATGAAATTGTATTTTCTCCTCACATACAAAGATGTTCTTCAAGAGGATTTCGAATCAGGCATCCCCAGTAGTCAAATTTCCCACCTGCAAACTATAAATAGCAAGAGAAGCTAAACACGACACCCAAACCCATCCATCAATGGGGAATGACAAAAGGCCAATGTTCGACACAGAACCTACCTCCAACACAACCATAGTGATGCATAAGAAAACAAAATCATATTTTCTCCTCACATACAAATATGTTCTGCAAAAGGATTTCAAATCAAGCATCCCCAGTAGTCAAATTCCCCACCTGCAAACTGCAAATATCAAGTGAAGCTAAACACGACAACCAAACCTGCCCGTCAATGGGGAACGACAGAAGGGTAGTTCCAATCGCGGTTGAAAAATCCCAAGCATGCGAATTGCAACAAGACAAACAGGAAAACAAGAACAACAGGAACCTCCAAATAAGAAATCAGTGAACAAGCAAGAATCAAGCATGAACCAGTGAACCAACAATGTCATTGAAAAACAATATTGCTCATATTCATAGCAGAGAACATTGCATATAAAAAAAATAGAAGAAAATGTATTGTAATAGGCATGTTAAGTAAACATTTAAGGTTGTGAGGCCTGTTCAGGTAAACAATATTGGATAAATTCACTACACACAAGATTGTATCAAAAAATTTGGAGGAAAATGTATTGTAACACATCTGTTAACCAAATTGTTGTAGGAAAATCTCCCTGCGGATAGGTAGACCTCCTCTTGAGAGCTAGACCCTTAACTCTAAGACAAAAGGTGCTTACCATGGACACTGACTTCCTTTTATATCTAATCAAGCTGATGAACAAAAGAGAAGGAGGAAGGTGTGTACCTTATGAACGTTGTTTGTCCCTGCAAGGTCCAGGATGAGCTTCGATCTTGAGCTCCTTGGTAGGTCCTGCAAGACAAACAACAACATGAACAACTTCCTACTCTACTGAGATTAGCTAAAATATAGATCCATCTACTGTAGACAAACTTATATGGAACAAGTACAAGTTTGAAAGAAATAGGCCAAGCATTGATTATATTGATGAGAACAAAGTGTTACTTACAGCCATGGATGTAGTGCAGCAACTTCACCAACCTCTCCTTGTGCAAACCCTTGCTTAAACAGTTCACATGCAGAATGTTGATGCTCCAAATGAAATCTTCCTCATGAGATCATAAGTTAGATGCTTCACAATTCTTTCCATCTCTCTGTATGTTGTCTATGAGATCATAGGTTTCATACCTTCATTCTTTCCTTCTTTTCTCCTCCATGGAAATCCCTCATTATATAGTATTTGGAGACTTAACCACCATGGAGAGGATATCTCATCAGATCCACTAAGAAAGGGATCTCATAAGATATTTAGGGAGAAAATATTTCTTAAGGATTTTGGGGAGGAAATATCTCTCAAGGATTTTAAGGAGGAAATATTTCAACCATCCACGAGATCCTCCACCTTCCCTAAAAAATAGGAAACCAAATGTGAGATGGAATCTCACACTTAATTACTTTATTTTTCATGAATATTAATAATAATTCATGTGCACTTGATTCTCACACTTAATCAATTCCTTTTCCAAGAATATTAATAATAATTCATGCGTACTTAGTATTTTGGCCTTCATGTAATATATCCCTCCTCCACATTGACTAGGGAATATGACATAGGTTATTCCATGGTGTCAAGGTGTATGAGACACTTATATGACACTTTACGACACTTAGGGCGAAGTCTCTAGGTGTGCAAATTTCATGTGTAACAGAATGCCCCCTAAAGTGTGAGGTCAGAAGAGAGAATGATGGCCGAAACACTTTACAAATATTTAAAGCAAGGATGTAGACTCGGAGAACCTATTAGAAGCTGCACACAAACATCCAACAAATATTATGACATGTTTCAAACCCAAGGCAGGCATACCTATGCTTGGGTGATTAAGACTTTCAAGATATGGCCGCCATAAAATACACTGTGGATCCATAATTATATTGATAAAAGGTATAGCCATCGAGGATATAGTGTAGATCTATACTCCTATGACCTGAACTGATCATAGCCACAAAGAATACACAGTGGATCTACGAGATGACGAGACATAGCCACGACCAATACAAAGTGGATCTATGTGACATTATATGTGTCATTGTTCAAGAGAAACTCTATCGCAACCTGGGCAAAGTACATATCAGAGTGATCACTCAACCCAGGGTCTTCTTACCGATCCCGATGTAGTATGAATCTAACCATGTGAATAGATATCCTGATGTCGAACATGGCAGAAACCACTTGATTACCGATCAATGATGTAAACCATTAACAAGCGCGAGGGAAATCACCATTGATGTCAATGATTCCCAAGGTACCCTAGTACATTCCAACGAATGAGAATAGATGAGATGAAGTCAAACATTCGTGGAATCATCCGATCAAAGGTCAATGATGTAAACCCACTGTCGGATGCGAGGAGGCCTACCATTGAGGCATGCAGGTCCCAAAGTACTAACTAGTTTCTAAGTCTATTTCTTGGATAATGTGTTGAAGTCGACAAGAATAGACTCGTCGAAGGAGGACCTTGATGTATCCCCCATCAACGACACGAAATAGACACAGAGATGTAATTTGGTAGATCAAATGAACATGGACTGACACGGGTATTGAAACAAGATATTTGTGATGACTGACTCTCGAGGCAGATACTTCCCTTGAACACTGAGGCACAACAACAAAAACATGACATGGACCAAAACACAATGATGCAGTGGATACTGTGACTTTCGTCGGGTGACCCAAAGGAGTAAGAAAAACTCATCGGATTGGTTTAGTGCATAGGTTCAGCGGATTAATATGTGCGCAAAGACAACATGTCGTGTTCAAGGGCGACTCTAAGAGTTACTGCGTTCTCAAAAACTACTTGGCTTGCTTCCTTCAATTTTTTCTCCCATCTAGATAGACGAGTACCTCTTTTTAATTTAACGAGCTCGAGGAGGGTAACACATGCTCGATATAACTCACCTTCGATAAGTTCCTCTTCCTTTGTTTAACGAACTGGAAGAAATAAGGGTTCAGTCCCATATGGGCCCTTCAATGTATGATTGTTTTAATGAGTCCAGAGAAGGTAAAACTCGGTGGTTTTTCATATTTAGAGAGTCTGAAAAAGAACTTAAAGATGACCCCAATGTTGTCATTTTTCGTAATGTTAGTCTCGCGAGGCCGAAAAAGAGATAAATTATCACTTGAAAGACGCCCTTTCAAACCTTTTAACGAGTGGGAAAGGAAGCAAGATCACTCGACAATCTTTTCATGTTCAGGGAGTTTGAAAAGGGCTTAAAGAAGCCTCCTGGGGGTTCCTTTTTCGTGTATCCATACAGGTTTGAAAAAGAGATAAAAGTTTACCCGGATGCATTCTCATGTATTTACGAGCACGAGAAAGAACAAACACTAAGCTTGGTATGCCCCCAGCTTGAAAGCTAGTGGCTTAACTCCAGAATGATCATCAAAGGCTGGAGACATGCCCTCCAAGCTTCAATTCATTCACTGACTTTGAGGTTGTCACCAATTTTTCTGCTAGATGGAGAAAAATAATTTAGTAACAATAGTTTGAACAATAGAGGCTATGTAAAAAATAAATATATTCAAAGGACAAACTAATATGAAGTCAACTAATAAAAAACTAACTCTCTATCTTCAAAACTTTTGATATCCAAACATTTCAAGAAAAAAATAAAAACTCAGAAAGACCGTATATGATCAAAAACTTTGGATATGCTAACATATCAAACATTGGGAATAGCAAAGCTTGCAATAAGACCTCCAATCTGTTATCCAATCAGATCATGACATATATGATATCTCCAATCTGTTATCCAATCAGATCATGACATATATGATATTTTTTATTATAAAAAAATCAATGTTTTTAGTTCTCTAGTTTCAACAATAGATATTATGCAAATATTTTTAGTCAAAAGACAAACTAATACGAAACTAATTATCGATCGCTATAGTCCCAAGGACTAATAATAATAATAGTTGTTTTTAAAATTTATTATTTAATAAGAAAAATGAGCCTAAATGGTTTTCTCTCCCCACAAAACAATACATGAAGTCAACAACTTTTACAACTTTTGTAAACAAAAATTGCTTTAATTTCGATATCGTGGAGTTATTTCAGATATTATTCAAAAATTTGTGATCATGTCTGAATGGGTTTTTGGGTGTTCATTGAGATCGGCTTCGAGGTGAACGATCGAGGTGGGATGAGTCTCCTAAGTATCCTAAATAGTAATCAGTTTGGTGTTTAGTTGATCATAAAGTAAGAGGAAACTAGCGATCCTTTTGTGGGATTCAATCAGAATTCAGTGCCAGATATGCAAATTTTCATGCACATCCTTCCCCAATCTATCACCGGTTTTCCAGACTTATCGTCTCATAACATAGATGGAAGCAGATTCACTTGCAGTCAAAGTAACACTACGACTGAGGGCTCGTTTATTTTATAAACGATAGAGGTCAGTCCCACAGAAAAGAAACAAACTCCAAACTTAGATAGTTTGGTGATCTTCACACACAATCCCAACAAATGAATAATACCACACATCTATTTTGTGTACAAAATATCACACATATCCATTTTGCTCTGCAATCTTGCTTTAGGAACACATTCTTTTTCAAAACTCATCTACTCAACAACAAATATAGAAGTAAAAATTGCATGTCAATCCTTTCCTGTTGAGAAAGATTCACGGTACTTAATAACAACTTAACAAAAAATATTAAATTACAATCCCTACCAAATTAATAAGTAATGTCAGAATACTGAAATATATTACTACTATCAATAATGTTAGAAATTAGAATACTTACCTAGATTACTACTTCTATAACAACAACATAGTTAATAGAAAATTAGCACAAATATATTTTTAAAACTACTAATACATAACTAACTGCAAAATCTCCATCAAGAGGCAACATAACCTGATGATATAGATCAACATTGCATCAGATCTGTAGTATTGGCATCACAGAAATCATTAAAAATGAAAAACCAAAAAGAATTGAGCCCTTTCATCTGAACCAATAAACTGTTTACACTACTAACCAATTCAAAAGTAATTGGTTGTTTTATCCTTTGATTGCTGCTACACATTAAATTTTACTGAAAATAAAAGAGATTCAAACATGATGCACAACATCTTAAGAATTATATTATGTAGTTAAATTTGTTTCTTACTTCTATTATGCTCACCAATTATTCTCCACAGGGACGCAATCCATTCATAAAATGATGGAAACAGTTTGTGTTTTTTCACAATATTGAAAATCAACTTGGTTGCATTGTGGCTATCATTGCACACATAAAAGCTTTTAGTGATCCCTTATAACAGTGCCCGGGCTTGTCTCTTGATAAGATCAAATGAAATAGCTAACTTTTTTACGTAACTGCTGAAAATGTGTCCCTTCGCCAGGATTTTTGTATTGGGTGCAGACCTTGCCTCTTGTATCTACCCATCAAATGTCTTTAGCATTGCATAAATTTCTCTGGTAGAGGACGTGATCTATCTCCAATCATTTATCTGAATCTAACAACATCCCAAAAAGTTTTTAACCCATGTTCTTTTATCACTGATATCATCTCATCTCCCAGCTGCAACACTCATATATTATAGAAAGTGAAATATAATAGACAACATTTTAATAGTGTAATTCAAAATGATGTTCAACTACAGATTCGACCAACATCATGTTGTAGTGAAATTATACATCCATCAAGCATAATTCTATTAATTCTCGGATACTTTTGACAAGACTACAAATCTTGTAATATCACCATTTCCACACTTGTGCAGCACAAATACAGAGTGCTCACAACTTGTCCAAACGAAGTCCCTTACAATAAAAAATCTCTCAACAATCTCAAGACCAAATCTGATCCATAGAATCTTGTTCAAATCTTCAAGCAATCAACAGAGGAGCCGAGGTTCCACTGCCTCTGAGCTGCGTACGAAGATATAGTGAAACAATTAGCATTATCCAAATAATTCGACGCCATTGAAGAAATATTGGACCACTCATTGCAGGTAAGCGAACCTTGCTCTGACGGTTTCATTAATCATATTATTATGCTCTATGGTGTATCGGGAACGCCTCAACATGCCATTAAAACCTTCAATCAAATTAAAAGTTTCAATATTTCACGGGTTGTCAAGTCCTTTAATACCCTACTCGATGCCCTTATTGAATCTAAAAACCCCAAATTGGCTCATGATTTCTATAAAGGCATAGATAGCTTGAATGCATCAGAAAAAATGAAAAGTTAAAATATTGTAGTTAAGGTTATTTGTGAAATGAATGAGCGCGAGTCTGCATATTCATTCCTGGATTAAATGAGAAAACATGGATGTAAACCTCACACTTCTACCAATAATACTATCTTATCGACCTTGTACAAGCAAGGGAAACACAAGGAGGCCGATGATCTTTGGGAAAAAAGGTCCGGATCTTGCCCTCTAGATGTTAGAACATACAACATTAGGGTGCACAACCATTGTGGATGCCATAAAACTAGCGATGCCGAAAAGCTTTTGGATGAAATGGTTTCTAAAGGATTGAATCCGAATATTATCCAATACACTCATAGCTCGGTTTTGTAGGGACCATAATATGACAGAGACAAAGAGGATTTTTTCTGATAAATCTCGTAAGGGGTGTGTTCAAGGTGCAGTCACCTATTCCACCTTCATTTATTTTCTATCAAAGGGCGGGCATTTTGACAGAGCTTATGAGTTCTGCAGCGAGAGCATGCGAAAAAATTTGATGCCGAATCTCAAGATTGCAAAGATTCTTATTGATGCCTTCTAAAAAACAATAAGGTTGAAAATGCCCATGAGGTGATCGAGGGAATGAATAAGCTCCCTGCATCTTACCATAAGGAGTTGGAAAATTTCTCATGAGCAGTCTCAGCGTTAGGAGGGCAGGCCCCTCCCCTGGCAGAGATGTAAGAGAGAAGAAGCAATTCAAGCACAACTGCACCAAGTCAGCTCAACAAAACTATAAGTTCCCATAAGTTCTCTACCCTATCGCTTACCTGAGCCCAGCACCAATCGCTATCCAATCACTAGGAACTGGTGGTCAGAAACCCAGAGCTTGATTGCTGGCATTTTCTCATCAACATTTGTAGCACACAAGTCTTCAAATATTTCTTTAAGAAGATTGAAAGCTCCTTCGTTTATCCATCAAATACATGTTTTAGTCCATAGTGATTTAGGAGAAATCATGTAATATCGGATCCAGGAGAAATCTAGGAATAACAAGAAATTTTTCTTTGACAATGGCTGGAACAAGCACTAATTCTATGCGGTTCGACTTCAACTACTTCTATCTTTGCCTCTGCAGGCTTATTTGGTATCTTAGATGCTTCTGCTTCTGGTGCTATTAGATGTTCTTCCTTGTATGTTCATACATATTTATTTGTATATAATTTGTCAATATGCAAAAATGTAAGAAGCAGAAACTGGACAACATATCAAACATGTATTTGAATTAAAATGGAAGCATTACAGAGAATATTGAACAAACTGGTATTCTAAACCTTTTAATCATGGACATGTTTCTTTAACCAAAGTATCAAATTGAAAATAACCTAAATCTCTCATAAGAGTTTGTTGTTAGAGTAGGGAATGGATTCATTCACCAATACCAATAAATCCAATATACTAACTAGCAATGAGAGGATAAAAAAACTCTTTAAACCTCTTATTCATTTATCAATACAACTCAAACTAAAATACTGAAAATTTATTCGAAAAACAACCTTATCAATTTTTAAATGTAGGGAAACCTACTTATCACATGAACAACAAGCACAACTAGGATTTGAAAATCAAAAACTTCTTTTACATGTTCTAATTTCCTTATGTACAACAAGCATTTCTTTTACATGTTCTAATTTCCTTAGGTACAACAAGCATAGCTAAGATTGGAAACTCAAAAAACTTCTTTGACATGTTCTAATTTCCTTATGTACAACAAGCATAGCTAGGATTGGAAAAACTCAGAAAACTTCTTTTACATGTTCCAATTTCCTTGTCTATTTTAGATGATCCTAGAAACATATATCATCCTTCACTCAGGGTCTTTAGAATATCCCTACAAAGTAGTTTCTCGTGACAATTTATAGCAGTTTAGGTTAAAAGTGAAATCTACTGTCTAACACATTATCATGCACACAAAGCTAATTAATGCATCAAGATATTCCCTCCAATAATTATATTAATCAAGTTATTCCCTTTAATAATTTTTGGAAACTAAAAATTATTTTTATCATTTTAATGATTTAAAACAAATACAAAACTCTTGATGTATTTAATAAAGCAAGAGTGCAATACATTTAATTATAGATATTTATTATTTTAAACATTTGAATCAAAAAAAACTATTGATGTATTTAATAAAACAAGAGTGCAATGCATTTAATTATAGATCTGGAAAATATATTGATGATAAAGTTTTCTTAAGATACGGTGGGAAATTTTATAATCATTGAAATATTTCCAAAACACCATTCATGGTGGATCTAAGTTTATTGTTCACATCCACACACACCTTACAACACAGATTTCTACACAAAGAAGAAAAGGGGAATAAGACTTGAACTAGATGGATGGTTTAGTTATACAACCACCATTGCCTTACAATAGACTAGAATGTTGATGAACTTTGGCCTTCATTATTGTTGTTGAGAGTAGTTCTTGTACTACCCAACAAATGTGTTATATCCGATTGGAATTTTGGAACGAGGCTCAGAAAAGTGTCTTTGATGCTTTGTAGTGTACTCAAAATATTCATCATAGTAGGTCGTCCTTCAGGGGATTCGTTTGTGCAGAGCAATCCCACATTTATCAGTTGATTGAGGCAGTTGAAGTCTTTATCTTCTTCAATACATGTACCAGTCATTCTCAGTAGACCCATGTCCACCACTTCTCTTAATCGATTTGGAAAACGACTCCCCACCCATTTCTGCAAGTTCATTCCTTCCACAAACATGTCGTGGGTCGGCTTCTTTCTAGTGAGCATCTCCAACAGTAGTATTCCATAGCTATAAACATCACCTTTTGTTGTAACTTGTCTTC